>JAKCPI010018625.1:0-15784 GCA_023213315.1 Euborellia annulipes | reverse complement strand
ACACACACACAGAATATTTTTGATGCACATTTCGGATTTTAAAAATGCATAATTTGAGGTTTTTGGTATCCAAATGGCTTAAATAAAAATCACGTACTGCCTGGAATCCTGACCCTTGGTTGAGAAGGCCAGCACTCTAGCCACTAGACCAAGCCCGAGGGCCCGGAGCCCTGTTTATAAACTTCATTGAGCATCTTCTAATATATCGACGGAAACTATATAGGCCCTATATTTACCCGTAAATCGATATACAAAATCTGATTGGGTTCAGTCACCCTAGATTTTTACAAATATTTTAATTTGGAACTTTTCGGATTTTCGGCGAGTTATACCGCCCCATAATTTTTGTATATTTTTACATATAATGTTTTCGAATGGGGGGGGGGGGTGGGGAGACATAAAAAGGCAATATGCCCCGGGCGCAGGAGTTAAGCTCACTACGCCACTGCCTGAGACAAGGGAGGGGGGTGAAATCGAAAAAAGTGAGTGGTGTTTTTTTCGTTAAGAAGTAGATAATGTTCATGATTCAATATGAAAGTTATTTCAAAGCGCGGACATTGAAAAATCCCTAAATCGCATTATAAATGGATAAAGTAAAACAGGGAGGTCATTTCAAATATTTCTTGCGATGGAAAAAAGTTTATATCCGCTTTATAATTTTAAAATTTTTATTTTTCTCATTTCTAAAATTCTACCCCCTCCCCTTAAAAAAAAAAATTCAATCCCGGAACCGCATCCGTCTCCCACTCCGAAAATATTTTCTTTCTACGGCCCTGTATAAATAGATATTTATAAAATAAATAAAATTAAATTGTTTTGAAAAACAATTGAAAATTGACTAATCATAAATGGACGATGTTATGCACAGAGAATGAATTAAGCGCCATTATGATCGAAATTGAGATAAGACCACCATCTTGTACTCTGTGCACTTTATTTTGTATAAAACAAGAAAAAAAAAGTCATTGTCATTGGTTTTGTTTCCAATTGTGCAAATGAAATGCTCTTTATCTCAGATTTAAGTTAATGGCGCTTGGTTCCTGAAGGAACATGCATAACAACGTTCAAATGTTTGTGTTCTTGAAAAAAATTCTCAAACAAATATAAATTTTACTTTTTAAAAAAATATTTATTTGATAAATACGTATCATATTTCTTTTGTTATTAATTAATTAAATATTCAATTGCTAATAATTAGTTCCAATTCTTGTTGAATTTTGTTAGGTTAGAAATTGTATTCATTTCGAAGAGATGTAGAATGTATGCATCTATATATATGCCTAGATCTTCCCGAGACCAAAGCAGGCTCTCTGATTCTCTAAAACTTTTTTTATTTAATTTTATTAAATTTTTTTTAGATGGTCCCTAAGGAACGATTTATAAATGTTTGCTGCCAGGGATACGCACAAGATATCAACGAAGAATGTGTGCCGATCTGCCCAGAGGGTTGTTTACACGGTGTCTGCACTAAACCCAGCACATGCACTTGCGACCAAGGCTACACTCTCATCGACAACAAGTGTAAACCTGATTGTGGGACCCTTGAGTGTGGAGATTATGGCACCTGTGTGGCACCCAACATCTGCCATTGTCATGAAGGCTTTCAAATATCTAAAACTCTTCAAGTTTGTGTGCCCGTGTGCCATCCCGAGTGTGTCAATTCCACATGCACAGCACCCAATCAATGCAATTGTTTCAATGGTTACATTTATGAGTCACCAACAACGCAACATCGATGCAAACCTCATTGTGTGCCCGATTGTTCAAATGGGGATTGTATTGAACCCAATGTCTGCCAATGTTTTCCCGGATTAAAAAAACTTCCCGGATATGGTAATATTATAGTAAAATAATAATAATTTAGTATTATATTTATTAAACAACCCCGGGGGGAGCCCACATCTTGTGGGTACGTGGATGGCGACCACGAGCTGCCCCTAGCTGGGACTGGCAGTATTTATGTTCTTTGCATGTCAGTCTCTCCCCTTCTAAATTTTCAACCGTGCGACGGGCCGGCCTGTTCTATTCCTTCCCGGTCGCAAAAATCCTTCCCGCCGACCCCGCACCGTTGTAATAATCAGGCGATGAAAGATATAGGGTGTTAAAATTTTAAAAACTTTTAGAAATTCTTCAAGATTTATTCACTTGTGGGGAAATTACTTCTCGGATCATCCCCTTTCTAGCTACGGCCTTGATTTCCACTCCCACTAAAATCCTAAAAATGATTAACTTCCACCCTCCCAGTTCCTTAGAGATAGAGATCTTCATGGACGTTGTAGGCGAGTTATTTAATGAATTTGTTTTTGTTTTTTTTTTAGATCACGAATGCATTTGGGAATGTCCGATTAGCTGTGTTGGTCCTGAGGCTTTCTGCGGTGAGCCAGGCAAATGTTTGTGTCTTCCTGGCTATGAACTGAATGCGGATTTAATTAGTTGCCGGCCAATTTGCTCGAAACAATGCGAAAATGGATATTGCAACGCACCAGACACCTGCATTTGCCATTCAAGTAAGTCATCCATCCCTCCCCTTTCAGGGGCGCCGGAACGAATTTGAATCAGGGGGGGGGGGAAAAAGGGGGGGCAAAAAATTTTTTTTAGAAAATTAAAATAATTTAATCTGTTCAAATAGTATAAAACAAAAACAAATCTACTATAAAGCTTTAAATATTTTAAATAAAATCACAATTTTAATAAAATTAAAATTTTAAAAAATTTGCTAGTGATTTTATCATAAATTTTTTCGGCTATATTTATAGCTATTTGAAGGAAATAAATATTTTTAATTTTCTTCTTTCTAATTCAATATAAAATGTTTTTATAAATTAGAAATAGAATAGGGTCTATATAAAATATTTTGGAAAAAAAATGAATTTCTTACTCTTTTAATTTTTTTTTTCATTTAGAAGATTTTATTTTTTCAAAAGTAAAAAATGTATCATTTTTAAAAATAAATGAAATAAAAGAAGACATATTGCCCCCTCTGCCCCCTCAATGTACCCTTGCCCCCCGCCCCAGTTCCGGCGCCTATGTCCCCTTTGTTTGTAAACAAAATCTGGTGGGACAGGTCGCACTAGATTAAAAATCAGTAAAAATTTCGACAACATACAAATTCTAAAAATATGAGATTTTTAATTTAACCATTTAGATATACGGAAAATGTGCGAGATTTAAGAAATCGTTATTTTTGTATCTCAATTATTTTTCGAGATATTCTAAAAAAAAAAAAGGTTTACTTGCATTATTCAGGCACTGTTTAAGACATTCAAGACAAGATACCTTAATAAATGGCGTTTCTATATAAATGATTATAATTTGGGGTTTTATGTTAATTAATTCAAATGGATTAATTATTATTTATTTATTGAATAGTTTTTTATTTTCTCTTACCTATATATTTTAAAATATATAGAAAGAAAGTATTGAATTGATGTCGAAAATTCGATGTTGGGATTTTGATGGATATACACGTTTTGACGTTCCACTGATTAGGGACACGAAAAAAGTATCGATACTTTTTTTTTTAATCGATACTTTACTCATATGAGTAGCTACTTGATTGCCGGTATCGATTGAAAAGTACTCATTCAAAAACAATTTTTTTTTTGATATTTCAGTTGAAATTGCATTCAAATGATTGTGAAAATGACGTCGAATTCAAGCTAAAAGGGAATCGCCTCCTTTTAATGGCAATTTCGAGAAAAGCAATCAAACAGGCATTTAAAAGCAATAAAATCGCTTTCAGAGAAATTTACATAAACATTATGTTTTGATCTTTTAACTGGAATCGATCTTCTTGAAATTTAAGATTTTTTCACAATAAATTAAATTGATTTCAAGTGAAATATCAAAGAATGTGGGTTAAAGGGAATTACTCAAAAACGAAAACACTTTCGATACTCAAATTCTATCCAAGTACCTATGTCGCAAGCAAGGGCGAATCCAGAGGTGTTTCTGGGGGGGGGGGGGGTGGTGTAATCTGGTGCAATTTTTTTTTCTTTCTATTCATTTTAGATTACGAACAACATGAAGAGGAATGGCACCGTTGTGTTCCAAGTTGCTCTTTAGGATGTATAAATGCAAATTGTACATCACCTGACATTTGCACTTGTCATGACGGTCATGAAGTAGATATAGCTTTTGAGACGGGCCATGTCTGCCTTCCTATTTGCCAACTTGAATGCATCAATGCAAATTGCACTGCACCAGATGAATGCACCTGCTACGAGGGGTGAGTGTTTGAGTTGCTAACGCTAATCTTTTCTTTTTTAATTTTTCTTTCTTTTTTTTCATAGATATGAAAAAGACGTGAATGTCGAGTCAGGGCATGTGTGTGTTCCAGTGTGCTCGATGAATGGTTGCCAAGGAGGTGTTTGTACAGAGCCTGAGACTTGTGTCTGTTACGAGGGCTATATTCCAATTGAACCAGATAATATGACCATCTGTGAACTCAACTGCTCTCGGAAATGTGTCCCTGCCAATTGCCAAGACCTTTGGGACTTGACCACCTGTAAATGCCCTTTAAGGTGAATTTATAATATTTATTGATTAGTTTACAAATATAAATGGACCGTTTATTTTGAAAGTGGTGTAAGTCCAATTTTTAAAAAATACGAGATATCACATCATTTATGCTTAATTTAATGTAAATTTTCTAACTAGCTAGTGGCAAATTCCTTAAAAAATTCTCATGTTTTGTACAATTGAAAATTGGTCGGTAAAAGAAGTTGGATAAACGTTGATTATGAAAGTGGTGTAAGTTCAATTTGAGGTAGGTAGTCTGTTATTGTGCATTTGTTTATAGATTTGTTAAGAATTACTAGCAGAGGCGTGTAGGGGGGGGGGGGGGGGGGAAGGGAGGGCATTTGCCCCCCTTCCTAGGTATTATTCTACGCAAATAAAATATATCTACGAAACTGTACAAAATTAAAAAATTAATTTAATTAAATACCTTTTGGCCAAATTTGTAAGAAAATTGAAGTGAGAAATTGAAAAAAAAGTTTGCCCCTCCCCCCTCCAAGAAAAAGTTGAAATGACGCCACTGGTTACGAGATTAGGTTACTTATTAATAGAGACCGGATTTTAAGCAAAATGCTTATTGCTCAATTTTATAAGCAACCACTAGATATTTAATTTCTATACGAATTAGAAAAAACTAAGTGTATTGAGATTGCATTTTTTATGCTTTTTTTGCTTTTTTTGAGTTTTCATGCTTTTTTTTCCCTTTCGTGCTTATTTGAACTTATTTTACGAATATTTATAATTTTTTTTTTTTTTTTTTTTTATTAAAAAACACACTTTTTTCCCATTCACGTATGTGAAGGGACGTATATAAGGGAGGGGGAGGGGCCGCCCTCGCTAAAAAAATCTGGTGTGACTGGCGCATAGCACACAACTTTCTCTTACCTTCGGTAATCGAAAGTTGTGTTCTGTGCTTGTCACACCAGATTTTTTGTGTCGACATATATTTAGTTCCCGACAGTACGGAACATTGGAATTCAGATGTAAAATTTATAAGTATGGGAAAATATTTATATTTTGTTACCATGGCAACCATTTCTCCTATCTTCCCTATGAAATACAAGAGTAAAGTGGTCTTCAGAAGATTTCAATTGCAAAATGAGAATATACATTTTAAAGAACATCTAAAAAATAATTGATTTTTGAATTTAAAAAAAAATCGTTGGAGCAAATTTTGAGAAAATCGAAAAAAACTGAAAAAGTACATCAGTAAAGTGCTAGTACTCTTTGGCCGATTTTGATTAAAAGCTTATTTTTCCGGTCCCGGGGGGTGTTTAACTTAAATATAAAATTTCAACCTCGTAGCTCAATTCCTTCATCCTTAAAATTGAACACACACACACACACACACAGACAGACAGACAGACCATGTCGCGAAAACCACTTTTCTGGATTCAGGGACCCCAAAACGTGAAGATCCATCAAAATCTCGACATCGAATTTTTGACATGAATCCAATACTTTCTCTCTATATATATATTACATATATACATAGGTAAGAGAAAGTAAAAAATTTCCAAAAACCCCGCAGTGCGAAAAAATATAGCCCTGTAAAAAAAATTTTTTCCGCAGGGTGAAAAAAATTCCGCAAAAAACAAAATTTTTCACAGGGCTGGGCGGAATAAATTTAGTTTCTTTAAAAAAAAAATAATTTGTAAACGCCATTGGTATGAGGAAAATTGCTTATGAGATGCTTTTCTTCAACTTTTATGCTTATTTAACAACTTTTTATTCAAATTTTTTATGCTTTTTTAAGCACTTTTTTTCCATTTTTTTTATGCTTTTTTGTCCGGTCTCTACTTATTAGATATCAAGCAGTTATTTCTTCCTGTACATCATAAATATTTCAACACTCTGCCATCCATATACATGTAGAGAGGATAAGTAAATTCTACTAATATCTTGTAATGTTAACAATGTAATTAACGTCTAAAATTAACAATACTACGCCTATTTTATATCGTGTCATTATTTGTAAAGAATATTGAATTAATATGAGATATATTTGATTTTTCAAAATTGAAATTCAACGATCTTGACAATTGATTAATTTTGAAAGTGGTGTAAGTCCATTTGCAGCTTGTAATTATATATTAGTTTAGTCAAATTCGCCTAAAACAAATTTATATAACTAAATTAGATATTGATAAAGAAGTAGAAACATTCACCGACTTCATATCATTTGTCTAGATTTTTAAATTAACAGATATGTAAACCTTTCATTTTCTCGAAACAATAGAAAATGGACTTACACCACTTTCAAAATTAACGGTCCATATACATAGTACGACGTTGTCTCGTCAAAATGTTTAATGTTTCATCCTCCAAACTCCCGACATGGTGTATATGTGAATTTTCATAATATTTTAATTTCATAATTTTTGTCTTGTTTTTATTTTATCCTCACCAAAGAACAAACATTTTAACGCAAATTCTCACCTCTGATTCAAAGATAATTGAATAAATAAATAAATGATTTCGTTTTTCAGCTCCACTGCCTTTGGTCCTGGTGGTCGCTGTCTACCCAATTGCCTTCAAAATTGTCAACTCGAATATGAAGATTGCGAACCAGATCCTGATTGTTTCTGCGAAATTGGCTTTGAATCTGATAACTATGGCAATTGTGAGAGTTTATGCCCGAATTGTGATCCAAAGAATGGCCGATGCAATCATCAAGGCGAGTGTGTCTGCAAACGAGGCTATACAGGCGAAAATTGTACAGAGATTGAAAAATGCCATTCGTGTCCTGGCACCGAAATTATTAGGTAAGGATTCTCAAATTGTACAGGCCGTTTTATCACCTCCCACTATTGAATGAGTCATAAATGACATAAAATGTAAATAAACAAGCAATAGGCGTTTACTCGTAGTCCTGGTTGGGGTCTACCAGTAAATTTGCTTCTCTACGTTTACGATCTCGTATTATTGAAGTCAAATGTCAATTAAAACCAGGGCCGCCTCTACGTGTAAGCAAAAGAAGCGTCGCATCGGGGAGCTTCCGTATAAGGGCGCCATAATTTACGCAATATTTAATCCCCTAGACCCCGTTGCTCGCTTTGGGTGAGCAAATTCCTGCATTCAGGGGCGTAAATAAAATTTTTTCTTCACGTGATCCCATAAAAAAGGTAAAATGATTTTCATGAGAAGGGGAAAAAAATTTCCCGCAAGGGAAACAATTTGGTTCCGCAAAAAAAAAAAAAAACATTGTCCGCAAGGCGGCAAAAATTCGATTCCTCCCCAACCAAAGAAGTTAAAAATAATTTCACGGGAAGCAAAAAAATTTCGTGATAAAACTTTTTTTAAGGGAGGGGGAAAAATTTTCGCAAGTCGCCAAAATCTAGGGGAAAAAAATTAAGTGTAGTGCGGCAAAAATTTCCTTCCTCCCCCCCCCCCCCCCCACAAAAAAAAAGGTATGATTTTTAAGGGCCCTGAATGGGGCCCGAAAAAAAGGTTGCAGCTAAAAATACGTAACGCCACTGGATTTTATCATATCAGGGGGGGAGGGGGGGGGGAGGGAAAGGGGTATAAAATAAAAATAATTTTTTTAAAAAAAAATTATTTTTTATTTAAAATTTTAAAAAAAATTAATAATTAAAAATTTTATTTTTATTTATATTCTAAAAAAAAGAAAAGAATGCTCTTTTAAATTGCAAAAATTAAAAAAAATGTGTGTTGTGCACCCATTCCCCCCAAATCCCCCCCCCCCCCCACAAAAACACCTCTCCCCCTGTTATAGTCAGCCTTGAAGCTGTTTGAACCGGGTGTTAAATTAAATTATAGAAGGATTTTTGTAAGCTATGCTCGTATATCATAAAAATAAATAAATAATTCAATCAGTCTAGAACAGTCTTTCCCAAACTGTTCTCTTGGGGCGCCCTGAAAATTTTCCTATACAAAATTTTATACCAACGTAAATATGACTAGCATTTTATGTTTATTGCAAAAAAATAAAAAATGGTATCGAGTACTTAAGCCGAACGCAGAAACTTTACCCACCCACTAAATAATTGCAAACATAAGATTTGTATCCCCAGACTAGAGGAAAACCCATTAGTAACATAACGTTTGCTCTGAGTATTGATATAGGGCGCCCCGAAAAAATTATGATTTATTAAGGGCGCAGAAAACCGAAAAAAGTTTGGGAACCCCTGGTCTAGAATAGAGAGGGAAGAAAAATTACAAAATTTTTAAGCCTTCTTAGCCAGTGGTTCCCTAACCGGTGTGCCCCGGCACCCAAGGGTGCCGCGTGACTAGCTAAGGGGTGCCGCGAGATAGCGAAAATTAAAGTTTTCTACATTAAGGGGTACTTTACTTATATTATATAATATTTCAATTAAACTTAATTTTTTTTAAGGAAGGGTGCCCCTAGTGTGTAATGTTATTCCTAACGCACAGTAGGGGTGCCGAGGGGTTCAAATGGTTGGGAAACTCTGCTCTGGGCGGGGCTTTTTTTTTTTTTTTTTGAAGAGGAATGTGATCGCTAAGGCTGAAAGATACATATATTAATTTTTTTTTTCCAGATGCCATAGTTCGATTTGTGGTTGCGAGAAAGGATGGAAAGGTTCATGCCAGAATCTTATAAAGACTTGTTTGGATTCTTTACTACCACTCACAGCAAACAACTCTCTCTGTGTTTGCACTGATGATGGTTAGTAAATTTTCTATTATTACAACTCTCATGCCGTGTTGCAAGAAAGTATTTAACGACTCGTTAAACGCTATTGGTGCTTTAAACCTTCCGCTAAATAATTTTGGGTTGCAAGAACATATTTAAAGGTGATTGGTTCGTAAAAAGCAGTAGCGTATCCAGTTGGGGGCGAAGGGGGGCGCTCGCCCCCTGCCCCAAGGGCCTCAAGCTTTTGGGGCCCCTTGCACATCCTCTTTGTCCCAAAATCTCCGGATTTTTTTTGAAATTTCATAATAAATTCATCACAAATCCGGAGAAAAATTACAAAAAAAGCCCGAACGAGATCCGAATACTAAAAAAAAAAAGGTCGAATGAAAAACGGCGCCCCAGTTGAGCTTCGCCCCTTCCGCCCTCAAAGGCTAGTTATGATACGATTAGAGCCGTATTGAAAAATCGAAAATTTTTAAGAGCCAAATCGGAAAAAAAAATTCGCCCATTTGCGGAACCTAAGGAAAAGTTTTTTCCCGTCCATGAAAATAATTTTACCTTTTTTTTTTCCGCCCTGCGAAGAATTTTGTTTTGCGAAATCAAATTTATGCAATTTTTTTAATTGAGTAAAGCTGGGCATACACGGCAGGTCCAAAATCCAAATTGGCCCCGGCACCGATCCAAAACTCGCCGTGTATGGGGAAACCGAGTTGGCTCGACCAGTGGCGTAACCAGGGGGGGGCGAGGGGGCTCGAGCCCCCCCCCGCCCCAGGGGCATCGAGCCCTTGGCGCCCCCCGGAACCGGCATAGGCGCCCTACGGCCTCTAAAATATAGCCCAGCGTATGTGATTTTATCTTATTCTTTTCATCGATTGTCTTAAAAAATTGATTGTTTTCTTTTAAAATTATATTACAACTTGAATTCTACTATTTTAAATGAATTTAATTCCAAAAATAATAACATAACGTATATAGAGGCTTTATAATTAAAATTTTTTTTTATTTTGCAATATATAAGCCTTAATTTGATGTTTTATGGCTCTGGAGATTTACTCAGGATTCGTATAAGCCTTATTATTTAATTTTTTGGAATTCAAAATTTTTTTAAGCATTAAGGAATTGAGCTATGAGACTGAAATGTTATATTTAAGTTAAACACCCCCCGGGACCGTGAAAATAAGCTTTTAATCAAAATAGGCCAAAAAAGTACTAGTATTTTACTGATGTAGTTTTTCGATTTTCTCAAAATGAAAGGGCTTTTACCATTCTTCAGGCCCGCCCGGGATTTTTTCAAACCCGCCCATACCCGCCCTAGATTTAGTGAATTAATGAACGAATGCCTAGCAATTTTTAAATAAAATTTCATTTGCATGCCCGTCCGCCCGAACCCGTTTATTTAGACTTGCTACCCGTCCGTAATTTTTTCATGGCCTCCAAAGCCCGCCCGGCCCGATCCGCGGGCCGGGTAGGTAACGGGCCTACGGGCCAACCCGTACCCGTGCATGGCTCTAATCGGAGGTTCGGATCCCAGGCAGTCCGATGATTTTATTTAAGCCATTTGGATACCAAATTTCAAAGACAAAGTCTTATATGGCCTAAGTTGCTGAAAAGACTGTGTGCATGTGTGTGTGAGTGTGAGTGTGAATGGGAAAAAAGTGTGTTTTAAAAAAAATACGGAGAATGACTTCCCCGAGACTTTCTCCTATGTTCTTTTGGAATTACGTCCGGGTGTGTGTGTGAACACGATTGCTTAAAAAACTAGGGTCCGACCGAAACAAGATTTTCAGCCGAAACCGAAACCGAAACCGAATATTCGGCCTTCAACCTTAGTTTCGGCCGAAACCGTAACCGAAACCGAAACTTGTATTTCCTATAAAATTTTTTTTTCATTTTGCCTTTTTTTTTTTTTTTGAATTTTTTTTTTCCCTCCCGTGAAAATCATTTTACCTTTTTTTTTAGGGAGACTAAATTTTTTTTCTCTCTCAAGTGCAAATTATTTGACCTTTTTTTTTTTTTTTTTTTTTTTTTGCATGCGAGTCTCATCCCATTTTTTTCAGACTCTGGTTTCGGCCGGCCGAAAGGTTCGGCCACTTTTTGGCCGAAACCGAAACTACGGCCGAAACCATGATTTTTGGCCGAAACTGGCCGAAACCGTAACCGAAACCGAATATTCGGTCGGTTCCTATTAAAAACCAAAGCAGCTAGATGGATGAAATTTGGTATATGCTACTTACACTAAAATTGTAGATTTCTATCAACTTTTGGAGTAAATACGTCACTTGGTACTAGTACTTTACTTAAAAGGTTTTTTCAAAAAATTTTGAAATTTTTTTTGTTATATTATGATAAAATACTCAATTTTAAAAAGTTTTTATTCTTTGATATTTTTCCGAAAACTGAATAGTTTTTGAAATAATCACAGAAGAAAACAACATTTTTCGTAAAAGCAAAGAAAAATCAAAAAAAATCATACAGGTGTCATTAAAAAACATGTAAATATAAACAAATTCATTTGTTTCACAAATTCGCCGAGGAAATTACAGGATGCAAGGAATTTGCCCGCCGAAGGCGGGCAATTGCTCGCCGAAGGCGAGCAAGGGGGTCCAGGGGGCGGAGCCCCCTGGAAAATCGGCGCCCTAGTTGAGCTTCGCCCCCCCGCCCTCAAAGGCTGGTTACGCCGCTGGGCTCGACCACCGTTAGTTGGCTCTGTTGGATTTCCATCCGAGCCAAAATCCACAGAGCCAAGTCCACGAGCCTTGGATTTGTCCTCGCCGTGGTGTATGGTAGTTCACCGAGCCTTGTGCAGCGTTGCCAGATTCATATTTATTTCTTTTAGATCTTTTTGATATTTTTCTTAAATTTTCTGAAGAGATTTTAATTAGAATAATTATTTAAATATTTTTTAAATCATTTTTTTTTTTAACAAAATTTTGAAAAAGTACTAAAATTAAGATAATTATGAGTGACATGTCTTTTGTTGGGGGGAAGTTCAAATGATCAATGGTAACCATTCATCCCGCATTCTGCGGAGCAATTTTGCATTTTGATAAAATGACCCGCAAAATGTCCTACATTTAATTTGTAACTGTTTCTTCACTTGTGTTTAAAATTTAAATAAAAATTTTTAATTTTTAAAAATTATTTAATTAATTAATTTTTTATAATATGATGACATTATATTGGGATTTTTTTATACAGTTGTTCACCCCTAAATGTCAAATTTCAAACGGGCCTACTTGGCTCGGCCGTGTATGATACTTAAAAATTTGATTTGTATATATATTCTAATAAACAAGTACTGAATGCACCTTTAAATTACCGAAAGTAAGAAAGATGTGTGTGCTGTACTACCAATCACACCAGATTATCCCCCCTCCGCTCTTGCTTGATCTCTCTGGCTGACTGATGACTGTTACCAATATTTATTTATTTATTTTAGAGCCTGGTAGCTGTTTGACTCTTCAAAAGGAGAAAAAAGAGCCATTTAACTGGCTATTGATCATTGGAATCGTGATCGTATTTATTTCAATAATCGCCTCCGCAATTGTAATATTCCGTAGAAGGTGGCGCACAAAGACTTTAATCATTAATCGTATGTATTATAGGATTGGATTTCACTTTAAAAATTTCTTTTTAAATAATAAGTTTTTTTTTTTTTTTATTTTAGATAATAGAAAGAGAGAATTATCGGAAGAAGAAGAAGAAGATGAAGGAGAATTAATGAATGTTTCAGATTTATAATTTTTTTTTTTTTTATTTTTATTATTTTTTGCCCTTATAATGATAATTATATTTTTATTTAAATAAATGTTCCCTTTTTATTATTTTAATTTATTTCTGAATTATTAAGGTGCAATCAAGCCCGGGGATCTTGAGTGGTGTGATGTCATCTTCCATCTCTGTTAGTTGGTATATGAGTATGTCGTCGCTAAAAATATTTCCCATTTGAATGATACTTTATTCTTTCCCAGTAATTTATTTCTAAATAAACTTTATAAAAAGTAATTCAAGTTATATTAACAAATATTTTTTTGCAAATTTTAAGTAAAAAATATTTCTGAATTGAATATTTTAAAAATTATATTTTATTAATTAAAAAAAAAAAAAAATTGAAATTTATCTGACATGGCTTTACGAGTTGGGAACAGCAGATGCCTGCCCAAAGTGTCAGAGCTGGCCATACATAAATCAATGTGAGATCTGTAATAAACTATTTTACCATAATAGTGTGTATCATATAGATCTGCGAACACATACTGGTGAAAAACCTTATAAATGTGAGATCTATAATAAACAATATTCCCATAAAAGTGGGTATCATATACATGTGCGAACACATACTGGCGAAAAGTCATATAATATATACAGCTTTTAAGAACCAATCACCTTTAAATACGTTCTTGCAACCCAAAATTATTTAGCGGAAGGTTTAAACGACAAAAAGCGTTTAACGAACCGTTAAATACGTTCTTGCAACCCGGCAATTATGATTTTTATTTATCCTGGAGAAAAACCATTCACTAACTATTAATTAACTATTCACTTGGGTGAGAAACCATTAAGGAATGGTTTTATTTATTCGGGAGAAAACCGTTATTTCCTGGAGAGAAACCATACATTTTTACATTTAAATTTGGCGCTGAATAACTCCGCCTAAAGGGGTCGCTGTATTATTCTGCTAGTGTCAGTGTCGCTCCCTGTCGGCTGATTTGGATCTTGCGCATGCGCAGAAGAGCCACGTTGCCTCAGGGAGTTTGCCTGCAAAACCCATTTCCGCCATTTGAAGCATTTGCAAACAAGTGTCAAAGGCAGAAAGGCATGTTTATTCCCTGTTCCTGTATTAGGCAATTATTTAACATTCAGATCATTTTAAACAGTAAATACTTTTTTTTTCTAATAAAATTTGTTTCTTTAAATAAAAAATTGTGAAAATGTTATTTATAAAAGAAGAGTTGGACATTTCTGAGGATATAAAATATCCAATTCATTTAGGTAAGTAACTACAATCTTAATTTTAATATTTTGTTTTGATAATATCGATATATCCAATCATTAAATATGCTAATAATATTTATATTTAACATTCAATTCTAATATAATTGTTGGAATAAGCTACTTTATTTTTGTTATTATTATATTTACATATAATGTATAATTTATATTCGAATGTTGGCCGAAAACTTTAATGTAAACCGTTCAATCATCAAAATGCTCGGAAATTAACTGGATGGGATCACCATAACCGATTTGCTGCACACGTTCACCTTCTGAGAAACTGTGTCATGGCATATCTTCAATAACATCGAAAGGAAAAAGGGCTTCGTTTCCCAACAGTGCTCTTCGCATCCGTTCTCGAAGTGGTAAAGCATCATATGATGAATATCAGTATATTTACTAACACACATTTTGATATTCTAAAGCTGCGTACACATCTGCGCTCTGCTCCGCTCGCGAGCAGAGCGCAGATGTGTACGCACCTTAAGAATATTTTCAATAAAAACAAATCTAACGTAATAGCAATTTTTATTAATAAATAAAACGCCTCATTATTATGTTCAGTTGTAAAGAAAAACAAATTTAGCCTAAAAGATTCTTTTTAAAAACCGAAAACTAGACAAGAGATTCCTTTGGACACCTCTAGATTCCTTGTCTAAAAGTGGAAATTTTATTTATTGAAGAAAAGATGCATATAAATTAAAATCTCCCTCCTACTCTTATTTATTTTTGTATGCTTTTTTAATAGAAAATTATGCCCTTAATCCGCAAACTGTACATAGTTTCGATCCCAAATGAACTATTATCAAGGTCTAAAAATTATATAAATCTGTTTTACATATCATCATATACAACATCACATCATAAAAAAAAAAAAAAACCCAAAAGAAGAGACATCATAATGAAATTAATTTTTTCAATGATCATATATATATATATATATATATATATATTATAATATACAGCCAGGTACCCGCCTCAGTTAACAATGTTAACGGATATTATATTTATATATGTGTTACGCCGAATTGACGAAATTTCCCGCAAAATTTTTGCAGTTTTCGTGAATTCGGCAAGGCTTTTGCCGAGTTCATGCCTATTTCGCGAATTGGGCAACAAATTTTTTTGCCTTTTTCACAAAAAAAAAAGCCACGCCATTCTTAAATGAAATATTAAAACGATATAATATTTAAAACAGGGACCCCTGTTTCGGTTCGTTGCAGTAAGGTACTCCATAGAAAATCTAAATCAACTTTAAGGAACGTAGGTTCAGTTCGAGTAGCTTTTAGAACCGAAGCTGTGAGTTCCCTAACGTTGTTAAAAAAATTTTTTTTTTTCCAAGGAGAACCTTACTGCAAAGGACCGAAACCGACTAGCCAGGGACCTCTTCAAGTCTTTTTAAATATGATATCGTTTTAATATTTGAATTAAGAAAGGCGTGGCTTTTTTCATGAAATAGGCAAAACTAACAAAAAATATTGCCTAATTCGTGAACTCGATAGAGAGCTTGCCGATGAAATGAAATATGCAATTTCGTCAATTCGGCGTAACATATATACGATATATATATATATATATTGTAATGGATAAAATCCAATTCCCCCACTTTAATTAACAAAATGACGATAAATTTTCCTAATGTTATTTGAAAGGAAT
>JAKCPI010018624.1:0-26484 GCA_023213315.1 Euborellia annulipes | reverse complement strand
CACCTTAAATAAAAATACAAAGGTTTCATATTTAGCCTATCAAAAGTTTTTTTTGACCTTGATGTCTAATTTTTTATATGTAAAATTTCAAAACCAGGGGGAATAATAATTTGCTATTATAGTATTGTTTTTGAAAGACACGAGTTTTTGTTTGTTTTTATAGCTATACCGTTTGGGAAAACGAGAAAGTCGTGGTCACTGGAAGAAAAATAAAGCCATCTACTGGATATGGATATGGAATTTATAATAATCAGTGGGAAACATATTCTTATATTAAAACTAGACCTAAAGTAAGTCAAGATTTAAAAGTATGTCCTCAGGGGCCGGTTGCTTCACCTATGGGTAGTTAGTGGAGTGAGTTCAGGAACGACGTCTAAACGTACTTTAAAAAAAAACTAGACTATTATAAGGAATTTTTCAATGCGTTTTTTTTTTTAAATGAATTAAATTCATAAGAGATTATTGGGACATCGAGCTATAATGTTTTTAATGACTTTTTAAAAAATTATCGTAATTAATTTTTTTTGTTATCAAGCAAATTCAAAAAAACAATCTGTCCCAATAATCTTCAATTTTTTTTAAATTTAAAAATGAATTTATTGTTATTATTAATCACATATTAATTAAGAAATTTTTAAAATAAGCTTAGATGATTTATTTAAAAATCAAATGTCAAATTAGTTCAGCATTCTTGCAATAGATGGCAGGCTAGTCTAACAGCCGATATAGTATTAGCCTATATTTATATATTTTTATGCTTTTATAAAAAAGATACATAATATATAATAACATTTATAAAGTATTTATTGTTAAAAGATCAATGAAAATCAACTAAATATTATTAGCTACCATTCTGACATCTCTTGGCAAATTTTTGAATTACTTGATTTTTGTGCATACTTTTTTATGACACACAACGCCATCTTATCGGGAAATACATGCGTAACACCTTCGCTCTCGTTCCGCCTTTTTTTGAGTGCAGAATCCCTCTTCAATTTTATTCTTATAGTAAAATAACAACATCTCATCATTTTATTGAGAAAAGAAGTAGATATAAGCCTATTTGTTATTTAAAAAAAAAAAAAAAAAAGGAAAATACTCCCTTCTTTTCTTTTAATACTCCAAAAAAAGGTGGTGGCGAAAAGCCAATTTGATCGAGATATAGCAAAAAATAACGAAAATTTTGAAAAAAAAAAAAATAATATACCAAGACCATATTAACCCACGTGTAAGCACAGGAAGCGTCGATAAAATTTTTTGAAAGGAGGCAAAAATTCCGTGTCTCTAAAAAAAAAAAAAAGGTAAAAAGAATTTTCACAGACGGGAAAAACGGAAAACGGGGATCTGTTTTTTAAAAATATTTTTTAAATTAACCAACACACCTAAATTCTGTGCCGATGAGTGTAGCTGTGGCAGTTAAAATAAAAAAAATACCTAAGATCATGTATTGTTGGCAATTATTTGCCCTGATGAAGGGTCGTGATAGACGACCGAAACGTCGGCAAATAAAAATTAAATAAAAAAGATATTGAGATGATGGCTGAACTATTAGAAGATATGAGTAGGATGGCAGCCAGGAAAGAAATCAGACAAAAAATTCAATCAATTTTTATCTAATTTTATTACGATCGCCGACGTTTCGGACGCAAATCGCGCCCTTCCTCAGGACAACTGATTATTTCATTAACCATCGATTGTCCTGAGGAAGGGCGCGATTTGCGTCCGAAACGTCGGCGATCGTAATAAAATTAGATAAAAATTGATTGAATTTTTTGTCTGATTTCTTTCCGGCTGCCATCCTCTCATATCTTTTAAATAAAAGATTTTTTTTTATTTAATCTCCTGGCTGCAAAGTTTCTTCGGCTTGCTGCATGAAGGAACCAAGCGCCATTATGATCGAAATTGATATAATACTGCTATTTTGTAGGGAAAAATGAGATTTACTTTTTTTTTTTATTTAAATCGCAACATTATTACTCTGTTGACTACTTTTTTGTATAAAACAAAAAAAAAAGGCATTTGTTTACAATTGTGTAAATAACATGGCCTTTATCTCAAATTTAGTTTAATGGCGCTTGGTTCCTTCGTGCATAACATCGTCCAAATAAGGCTTTAAGGCGAGTGGACTATTTTTGAATTTTTGTTTATTTTCAAATAAGATTATTTTTTATCTTTATCAAAAATAAATTCGGATTAAAAAAAAAAAAAAAAAAAGGAGTGGGCAGGCTGACAATTTCACAAGACTTCCTTTTATTAATCAGCATAATTATGATAAATTTTATTATAAATTTATTATTTCTTATTTTATTATTTCATTAAAGTTGTTTGTATGCAATTGGAAAAGAGACAAAAATGTCAAAATTTGTATTTTTATTCTTTCTCATAATATTTATTAAATATTCCAAATGTGAGAATGGATTATGTACAAAACCGGAATAGTAAGTGATTTTTGCACCCAAATAGAAACGAAAAAAGAGAGATTGATTTTTTTTTTTTTTTTTATATTTAATTTAAGCTACCCAGAACGCGAATATTTTAGAACTTTACGTTCTAAAACAACTTCCTATTACAATTGGATTGGCCAAGCAAAATATCAAACAGAGTATTATTATGAAATGGTACCTAGAGTAAGTTTTTATTTTTTATTTTTTTTCAAAGTTTGACTAGCCCTGAGACCAGTGGCGTAGCGAGGGGGGGGGGGGGGCAAGGGGGGTCATCATGCCCCGGGCGCCACTCACAAGGGGCGCCAAATGGTCCGTGAAACAAAAAATTGCTGGATAATTTTTATTTTTATTATAAATGATTTCTGGAAAATATATTTTAAATGTAGTGCCAGTGTAATATAATAATTCTCGCCGAAAAAAAAACTCGCCGAAAAGTTCCAAAATAAAATATTTTAAAAAATCTGGTGTGAATGTTGCACAGCAGACAACTTTCTCTTACCAAAGGTACTGTACTGTGCTTGTCACGCCAGATTTTTTGTGTCGACATACATATATATAGTTTCCGTTGATATATTAGATGTAATTATAAGTATGGGAAAATATCTATTTATATTTTGATACCCTGGCTTCTATCTTTCCTATGAAGTACAAGAGTAAAGTGGTCTTCATAAGATTTCAAAATCAAAATGAGAATATACATTTTAAAGGACATCTAAAAATAGGTGTTGGCTGTGTCTTCTACACAGCCGGTGGCTTTTTAACGTGACAACGTCTTTTGCTTGACTTCAAAAAAAAATTTTTTTTCTCTTATCTATATTGAAATATAAAGAGAGAAAGTATTGTTTTTGTTTGTTTTTTTTTTACTAGTAGTTTGTTTTCATAAATAAACATGTTCAAACATTTTCATTGAAACAATATATGACAGGTGTGGCCAAACTTTTATCCATTAAGGGCGACATATGCTTAAAAAATGAGGTTTTTCGAAAAAAAATTAATTTTGGAGTTAATTACTCGGGATTTTTTTATTTATTCTATTAGAGGTTTTCTTTCTGCACCAAATGACATCCCATTTACTCTGATCTGATTAGCCGTTCGGAATCTACAGGAGTTTAAACTTTCAAATTAGAATTTACCGCAGCGCGGTAAAATAAAACGGTAGGAAAAAATCTTTAGCTGAAAACTTATTCTTTCTAACCGTATATTTCCCATAATTATACCTCTTAAGACAGAGGAGTTATTCAAGCCAATAAACTTTTTCGTGCATGCCCCTCTAACCTGCCTCTATAGACACATGATTTGTAAGACGTTGTCACGTCAAAAAATAATTGATTTTTGAACTTTGGGGCGCTAAAAAGGTATTGTGCCCCGGGCGCGAGTTAAGCTCACTACGCCACTGCCTGAGACAGGGAGGGGGTGAAATCGAAAAAAGTGAGTGTTTTTCAGTCAAGTAGATAATGTTCATGATTCAATATGAAAGTTATTTCGAAGCGGGGATATTGAAAATCCCTAAATCGCATTAAATGGATCAAGTAAACAGGCAGGTCCTTTCAAATATTTCTTGCGAGGGAAAAAAGTTTATATCCGCTTTATAATTTTATTTTTCTCATTTCTAAAATTCTACCCCCTCCCCTTAAAAAAAAATTCAATCCCAGAACCGCATCCGTCTCCCACTCCGAAAATATTTTCTTTCTACGGCCCTGAATAAATAAATGTGTATAAAATAAATAAAATTAAATTGTTTTGAAAAACAATTGAAAATTGACTAATCATAAATGGACGATGTTATGCACAGAGAATGAATTAAGCGCCATTATGATCGAAATTGAGATAAGACCACCATCTTGTACTCTGTGCACTTTATTTTGTATAAAACAAGAAAAAAAGTCATTGTCATTGGTTTTGTTTCCAATTGTGCAAATGAAATGCTCTTTATCTCAGATTTAAGTTAATGGCGCTTGGTTCCTGAAGGAACATGCATAACAACGTTCAAATGTTTGTGTTCTTGAAAAAAATTCTCAAACAAATATAAATTATACTTTTTAAAAAAATATTTATTTGATAAATACGTATCATATTTCTTTTGTTATTAATTAATTAAATATTCAAATGCTAATAATTAGTTCCAATTCTTGTTGAATTTTGTTAGGTTAGAAATTGTATTCATTTCGAAGAGATGTAGAATGTATACATCTATATATATGCCTAGATCTTCCCGAGACCAAAGCAGGCTCTCTGATTCTCTAAAACTTTTTTTTATTTAATTTTATTAAATTTTTTTTAGATGGTCCCTAAGGAACGATTTATAAATGTTTGCTGCCAGGGATACGCAAAAGATATCAACGAAGAATGTGTGCCTATCTGCCCAGAGGGTTGTTTACACGGAGTCTGCACTAAACCCAGCACATGCACTTGCGACCAAGGCTACACTCTCATCGACAACAAGTGTAAACCTGATTGTGGGACACTTGAGTGTGGAGATTATGGCACCTGTGTGGCACCCAACATCTGCCATTGTCATGAAGGCTTTCAAATATCTAAAACTCTTCATGTTTGTGTGCCCGTGTGCCATCCCGAGTGTGTCAATTCCACATGCACAGCACCCAATCAATGCAATTGTTTCAATGGTTACATTTATGAGTCACCAACAACGCAACATCGATGCAAACCTCACTGTGTGCCCGATTGTTCAAATGGGGATTGTATTGAACCCAATGTCTGCCAATGTTTTCCCGGATTAAAAAAAACTTCCCGGATATGGTAATATTATAGTAAAATAATAATAATTTAGTATTATATTTATTAAACAACCCCGGGGGGAGCCCACATCTTGTGGGTACGTGGATGGCGACCACGAGCTGCCCTAGCTGGGCCTGGCAGTATTTATGTTCTTTGCATGACAGTCTCTCCCCTTCTAAATTTTCAACCGTGCGACGGGCCGGCCTGTTCTATTCCTTCCCGGTCGCAAAAATCCTTCCCGCCGACCCCGCACCGTTGTAATAATCAGGCGATGAAAGATATAGGGTGTTAAAATTTTAAAAACTTTTAGAAATTCTTTAAGATTTATTCACTTGTGGGGAAATCACTTCTCGGATTATCCCCTTTCTAGCTACGGCATTGATTTCCACTCCCACTAAAATCCTAAAAATGATTTACTTCCACCCTCCCAGTTCCTTAGAGATAGAGATCTTCATGGACGTTGTAGGCGAGTTAATTAATGAATTTGTTTTTGTTTTTTTTTAGATCACGAATGCATTTGGGAATGTCCGATTAGCTGTGTTGGTCCTGAGGCTTTCTGCGGTGAGCCAGGCAAATGTTTGTGTCTTCCTGGCTATGAACTGAATGCGGATTTAATTAGTTGCCGGCCAATTTGCTCGAAACAATGCGAAAATGGATATTGCAACGCACCAGACACCTGCATTTGCCATTCAAGTAAGTCATCCATCCTCCCCTTTCAGGGGCGCCGGAACGAATTTGAATCAGGGGGGGGGGCAAAAAATTTTTTTTTAGAAAATTAAAATAATTTAATCTGTTCAAATAGTATAAAACAAATACAAATCTACTATAAAGCTTTAAAAATTTTAAATAAAATCACAATTTTAATAAAATTAAAATTTTAAAAAAATTTGCTAGTGATTTTATCATAAATTTTTTTAGGCTATATTTATACTATTTGAAGGAAATAAATATTTTTAATTTTCTTCTTTTAATTCAATGTTTTTAGAAATTAGAAATACAATAGGGTCTATATCAAGGGCGGATCCAGAGGTGTTTCTCGGGGGGGGTAATCTGGTATGACTCGTCGCATAGCACACTGTTTTTTTTTTAATTTCGGTAATTTAAAAGCGCATTCTGTACTTGTTTGCCAGAATATAAATACACATCAAATTTTTAAGTATTAATTTTAAAAATTTTACATTAAAAATAAATTTTTTTGCGATAAAAAGGTATTTTTTTCGAATCTCGGGGGGGGGGGGTAATTACCCCTTACCCCCCCCCCCTTGTATCCGCCCTTGGTCTATATAAAATATTTTGGAAAAAAATGAATTTCTTACTCTTTTAATTTTTTTTCATTTAGAAGATTTTATTTTTCAAAAGTAAAAATGTATCATTTTTAAAAATAAATGAAATAAAAGAAGACATTTTGCCCTCCTCTGCCCCCTCCTATAAGAATCCAGGGGAGGGCAATGTACCCTTGCCCCCCCAGTTCCGGCGCCTATTTTTCCCTTTGTTTGTAAACAAAATCTGGTGGGACAGGTCGCACTAGATTAAAAATCAGTAAAAATTTCGACAGCATACAAATTCTAAAAATATGAGATTTTTAATTTAACCATTTAGATATATGGAAAATGTGCGAGATTTAATATATCGTTATTTTTGTATCTCAATTATTTTTCGAGATATTCTAAAAAAAAAAAAAAAATCTGGTGTGACTGGCGCACAGCACACAACTTTCTCTTACCTTCGATAATCGAAAGTTGTGTACTGTGCTTGTCACACCAGATTTTTCGTGTCGAAATATATTTAGTTCCCGATAGTACGGTCCATTTGAATTCAGATAAAAATTTATAAGTATGGGAAAATATTTATATTTTGTTACCATGGCAACCATTTCTCCTATCTTCCCTATGAAACACAAGAGTAAAGTGGTCTTCAGAAGATTTCAATCGTAAAATGAGAATATACATTTTAAAGAGCATCCAAAAAATAATTGATTTTTGAATTTAAAAAAAAATCGTTGGAGCAAATTTTGGGAAAATCGAAAAAAACTGAAAAACTACATCAGTAAAGTACTAGTACTCTTTGGCCGATTTTGATTAAAAGCTTATTTTTCCGGTCCCGGGGGTGTTTAACTTAAATATAAAATTTCAACCTCGTAGCTCAATTCCTTCATGCTTAAAATTGAACACACACACACACACAGACACACACACACACAGACAGACCATGTCGCAAAAACCACTTTTTTGGATTCAGGGGACCTCAAAACGTGAAGATCCATCAAAATCTCGACATCGAATTTTTGACATGAATCCAATACTTTCTATCTATATATATATTACATATATACATAGGTAAGAGAAAGTAAAAATTGGAAAGGTTTACTTGCATTATTCAGACACTATTTAAGACATTCAAGACAAGATACCTTAATAAATGGCATATCTATATAAATGATTATAATTTAGGGTTTTATGTTAATTAATTCAAATGGATTAATTATTATTTATTTATTTAGAATAGTTTTTTTATTTTCTCTTACCTATATATTTTAATATATATAGAAAGAAAGTATTGAATTGATGTCGAAAATTCGATGTTGGGATTTTGATGGATATACACGTTTTGACGTCCACTGATTAGGGACACGAAAAAAGTATCGATACTTTTGATACTTTTTTTTAATCGATACTTTACTCATATGACTAGCTACTTGATTGCCGGTATCGATTGAAAAATACTCATTCAAAAACAATTTTTTTTTTTTTTGATATTTCAGTTGAAATTGCATTCAAATGATTGTGAAAATGACGTCGAATTCACGTTAAAAGGGAATCGCCTCCTTTTAATGGCAATTTCAAGAAAAAAAATCTGGTGTGACTGGCGCACAGCACACAACTTTCTCTTACCCTTCGGTAAGAGAAAGTTGTGCACTGTGCTGGTCACACCAGATTTTTTGTGTCGAGATATATTTAGTTTCCGATAGCACCTTAGTTTCAAACTTGCATTTTAAATGTTGATTGCTTGAAATAAACTATGGTTATTTTTCAAAATTTTAATCTCATATTTGGACATTTTATACACAATATAGATTCGTAAATAAATACAAAATTTCATAAGAATTGGAAAAAAAATTTTAAATGCGTAAAAAAATCCAAAGGGGACCCCCTTTCGAATCGAAATTAACATACAAATCCCTATAGGAAATTAACATTGGCCAAATGCGAAGATAAGGTAGAAAAATTTAAAACGCGTAGAAAGAGAGAAGATAGTTTTGTGAGAGAGAGAGAGAGATATATGTTTTCTCCGAAAAAAAAAATGGGCGTTTAAATAATAATTGATTTTTAATCTAATAAAAAGAAAAAGATTTAAATTCGGTTACCATGGCAACCATTTATTTCTCCTATCTTTCCTATGAAGCACAAGAGTAAAGTGTGCTTCAAACAATTTTGAGGGCAAAACGAGAATATACATTTGAAAGAGCATCTAAAAAATAATTGATTTTTGAATTTTAATCAAAATCGTTAGAGCGAATTTTGAGAAAATCGAAAAAAACTGAAAAAGTACATCAGTAAAGTACTAGTACTTTTTGGCCGATTTTGATTAAAAGCTTATTTTGTCGGTCCCGGGGGGTGTTTAACTTAAATATAAAATTTCAGCCTCCTAGCTCAATTCCTTCATGCTTAAAATGGAACACACACACACAGACAGACAGACAGACAGACAGACAGACAGACCATGTCGCGAAAATCACTTTTTTGGATTCAGGGGACCTCAAAACGTGAAGATCCATCAAAATCTCGACATCGAATTTTTGACATGAAACCAATACTTTCTCTCTATATATATATTACATATATACATAGGTAAGAGAAAGTAACAATCAAACAGGCATTTAAAAGCAATAAAATCGCTTTCAGAGAAATTTACATAAATATTATGTTTTGATCTTTTAACTGGAATCGATCTTCTTGAAATTTAAGATTTTTTCACAATAAATTAAATTGATTTCAAGTGAAATATCAAAGAATGTGGGTTAAAGGGAATTACTCAAAAACGAAAAGACTCTCGATACTCAAATTCTATCCAAGTACCTATGTCGCAAGCAAGGGCGGATCCAGAGATGTTTCTCGGGGGGGGGGTAATCTGGTGTGACTGGTCGCACAGCACGCAATTTTTTTTATTTCTGTTCATTTTAGATTACGAACAACATGAAGAGGAATGGCACCGTTGTGTTCCAAGTTGCTCTTTCGGATGTATAAATGCAAATTGTACATCACCTGACATTTGCACTTGTCATGACGGTCATGAAGTAGATATAGCTTTTGAGACGGGCCATGTCTGCCTTCCTATTTGCCAACTTGAATGCATCAATGCAAATTGCACTGCACCAGATGAATGCACCTGCTACGAGGGGTGAGTGTTTGAGTTGCTAACGCTAATCTTTTCTTTTTTAATTTTTCTTTCTTTTTTTTCATAGATATGAAAAAGACGTGAATGTCGAGTCAGGGCATGTGTGTGTTCCAGTGTGCTCGATGAATGGTTGCCAAGGAGGTGTTTGTACAGAGCCTGAGACTTGTGTCTGTTACGAGGGCTATATTCCAATTGAACCAGTTAATATGACCATCTGTGAACTCAACTGCTCTCGGAAATGTGTCCCTGCCAATTGCCAAGACCTTTGGGACTTGACCACCTGTAAATGCCCTTTAAGGTGAATTTATAATATTTATTGATTAGTTTACAAATATAAATGGACCGTTTATTTTGAAAGTGGTGTAAGTCCAATTTTTAAAAATCCGAGATATCACATCATTTATGCTTAATTTAATGTAAATTTTCTAACTAGCTAGTGGCAAATTCCTTAAAAAATTCTCATGTTTTGTACAATTGAAAATTGGTCGGTAAAAGAAGTTGCATAAACGTTGATTATGAAAGTGGTGTAAGTCCAATTTGAGGTAGGTAGTCTGTTATTGTGCATTTGTTTATAGATTTGTTAAGAATTACTAGCAGAGGCGTGTAGGGGGGGGGGGGGGGAAGGGAGGGCATTTGCCCCCCCCTTCCTAGGTATTATTCTACGCAAATAAAATATATCTACGAAACTGTACAAAATTAAAAAATTAATTTAATTAAATACCTTTTGGCCAAATTTGTAAGAAAATTGAAGTGAGAAATTGAAAAAAAAAGTTTGCCCCTCCCCCCTCCAAGAAAAAGTTGAAATGACGCCACTGGTTACGAGATTAGGTTACTTATTAATAGAGACCGGATTTTAAGCAAAATGCTTATTGCTCAATTTTATAAGCAACCACTAGATATTTAATTTCTATACGAATTAGAAAAAACTAAGTGTATTGAGATTGCATTTTTTATGCTTTTTTTGCTTTTTTGAGTTTTCATGCTTTTTTTCCCTTTCGTGCTTATTTGAACTTATTTTACGAATATTTATAATATTTTTTTTTTTTTTTATTAAAAAACACACTTTTTTCCCATTCACGTATGTGAAGGGACGTATATAAGGGGAGGGGGGGCGCCCCCGCCAAAAAAAAAAAAAAATTTCCAAAAACCCCGCAGTGCGAAAAAATATAGCCCTGTAAAAAAAATTTTTTCCGCAGGGTGAAAAAAAATTCCGCAAAAACAAAATTTTTCACAGGGCTGGGCGGAATAAATTTAGTTTCTTTAAAAAAAAAAATAATTTGTAAACGCCATTGGTATGAGTAAAAATTGCTTATGAGATGCTTTTCTTCAACTTTTATGCTTATTTAACAACTTTTTATTCAAATTTTTTATGCTTTTTTAAGCACTTTTTTTTCATTTTTTTATGCTTTTTTGTCCGGTCTCTACTTATTAGATATCAAGCAGTTATTTCTTCCTGTACATCATAAATATTTCAACACTCTGCCATCCATATACAGAGGATAAGTAAATACTACTAATATCTTGTAATGTTAACAATGTAATTAACGTCTAAAATTAACAATACTACGCCTATTACTTTCTCTTACCTATGTATATATGTAATATATATATAGAGAGAAAGTATTGGATTCATGTCAAAAATTCGATGTCGAGATTTTGATGGATCTTCACGTTTTGAGGTCCCCTGAATCCAAAAAAGTGGTTTTCGCGACATGGTCTGTCTGTGGGTGTGTGGGTGGGTGGGTGGGTGGGTGTGTGTGTGTGTGTTCAATTTTAAGCATGAAGGAATTGAGCTACGAGGTTGAAATTTTATATTTAAGTTAAACACCCCCCGGGACCGGAAAAATAAGCTTTTAATCAAAATCGGCCAAAGAGTACTAGTACTTTACTGATGTACTTTTTCAGTTTTTTTCGATTTTCTCAAAATTCGCTCTAACGATTTTGATTAAAATTCAAAAATCAATTATTTTTTAGATGCTCTTTCAAATGTATATTCTCGTTTTGCCCTCAAAATTGTTTGAAGCACACTTTACTCTTGTGCTTCATAGGGAAGATAGGAGAAATGGTTGTCATGGTAACAAAATATAAATATTTTCCCATACTTATAAATTTTACATCTGAATTCAAATATTCCCTACTGCCGGGAACTAAATACATGTCGACACAAAAAATCTGGTGTGACAAGCACAGTACACAACTTTCGATTACCGAAGGTAAGAGAAAGTTGTGTGCTGTGCGCCAGTCACAGCAGATTTTTTTATATCGTGTCATTATTTGTAAAGAATATTGAATTAATATGAGTAGAGACCGGACAAAAAAGCATAAAAAAATGGAAAAAAAGTGCTTAAAAAAGCATAAAAAACTTGAATAAAAAGTCGTTAAATAAGCATATAAGTTGAAAAAAAGCATCTAATAAGCAATTTTTACTCATACCAATGGCGTATACAAATTTTTTTTTAAAGAAACTAAATTTATTCCGCACCGCCCTGCAAAAAATGTGTGAATGGGAAAAAGTTTTTTAATTAAAAAAAAAAAAAAATTATAAATATTCGTAAAATAAGTTCAAATAAGCACGAAAGGGAAAAAAAGCATGAAAACTCAAAAAAAGCAAAAAAAGCATAAAAAATGCAATCTCAATGCACTCAGTTTTTCCTAATTCGTATAGAAATTAAATATCTAATGGTTGCTTATAAAATTGAGCAATAAGCATTTTGCTTAAAATCCGGTCTCTAAATATGAGATATATTTGATTTTTCAAAATTGAAATTCAACGATCTTGACAATTGATTAATTTTGAAAGTGGTGTAAGTCCATTTGCAGCTTGTAATTATATATTAGTTTAGTCAAATTCGCCTAAAACAAATTTATATAACTAAATTAGATATTGATAAAGAAGTAGAAACATTCACCGATTTCATATCATTTGTCTAGATTTTTAAATTAACAGATATGTAAACCTTTCATTTTCTCGAAACAATAGCAAATGGACTTACACCACTTTCAAAATTAACGGTCCATATGCATAGTACGACGTTGTCTCGTCAAAATGTTTAATGTTTCATCCTCCAAACTCCCGACATGGTGTATATGTGAATTTTCATATTTTAATTTCATAATTTTTGTCTTGTTTTTATTTTATCCTCACCAAAGAACAAACATTTTAACGCAAATTCTCACCTCTGATTCAAAGATAATTGAATAAATAAATAAATGATACGTTTTTCAGCTCCACTGCCTTTGGTCCTGGAGGTCGCTGTCTACCCAATTGCCTTCAAAACTGTCAACTCGAATATGAAGATTGCGAACCAGATCCTGATTGTTTCTGCGAAATTGGCTTTGAATCTGATAACTATGGCAATTGTGAGAGTTTATGCCCGAATTGTGATCCAAAGAATGGCCGATGCAATCATCAAGGCGAGTGTGTCTGCAAACGAGGCTATACAGGCGAAAATTGTACAGAGATTGAAAAATGCCATTCGTGTCCTGGCACCGAAATTATTAGGTAAGGATTCTCAAATTGTACAGGCCGTTTTATCACCTCCCACTATTAAATAAGTCATAAAGGACATAAAATGTAAATAAACAAGCAATAGGCGTTTACTCGTAGTCCTAGTTGGGGTCTACCAGTAAATTTGCTTCTCTTCGTTTACGATCTCGTATTATTGAAGTCAAATGTCAAATGTCAATTAAAACCAGGGCCGCCTCTACGTGTAAGCAAAGAAGCGTCGCATCCGGGCGCTTCCGTATAAGGGCGCCATAATTTACGCAATATTTAACCCCCTAGACCCCGTTGCTCGCTTTGGGTGAGCAAATTCCTGCATTCAGGGGCGTAAATAAAATTTTTTTCTTCACGTGATCCCATAAAAAAAGTAAAATGATTTTCATGAGAAGGGGAAAAAATTTCCCGCAAGGGAAACAATTTGGTTTCGCAAAAAAAAAAAAAAACATTGTCCGCAAGGCGGCAAAAATTCGATTCCTCCCCAACCAAAGAAGTTAAAAATAATTTCACGCGAAGCAAAAAATTTCGTTTCCCTAAAAAAAAAGATAAAACTCTGTTTTAAGGGAAGGGGAAAAAATTTTCTGCAAGTCGCCAAAATCTAGGGGAAAAAATTAAGTGTAGTGCGGCAAAAATTTCCTTCCTGCCCCCCCCCAAAAAAAAAGGTATGATTTTTAAGGGCCCTGAATGGGGCCCGAAAAAAGGTTGCAGCTAAAATACGTTACGCCACTGGATTTTATCTTATCATAGTCAGCCTTGAAGCTGTTTGAACCGGGTGTTAAATTAAATTATAGAAGGTTTTTTTGTATGCTATGCCCGTATGTCATAATAAATAAATAAATAAATAAATAATTCAATCAATCTTGAAGAGTCTTTCCCAAACTGTTCTCTTGGGGCGCCGTGAAAATTTTCCTATACAAAATATTATACGAAGGTAAATTTGACCAGCATTTTATGTTTATCGCAAAAAAAATAGTATTCGCCCAAGGGTGCCGCGTGGTTGGCTAAGGGGTGCCGCGAGATAGACAAAAATTAAAGCTTACTATATTATGGTGTACTTACTTATATTATATTTACTTATATTATATAATATTTCATGTCACTAAATATAAATACAACTTCAGGTTTGTTTTTTTTAGAAGAGGAATGTGATCGCTAAGGCTGAAAGATACATATATTAATTTTTTTTTTTTTCCAGATGCCATAGTTCGATTTGTGGTTGCGATAAAGGATGGAAAGGTTCATGCCAGAATCTTATAAAGACTTGTTTGGATTCTTTACTACCACTCACAGCAAACAACTCTCTCTGTGTGTGCACTGATGATGGTTAGTAAATTTTCTATTATTACAACTCTCATGCCGTGTTGCAAGAAAGTATTTAACGACTCGTTAAACGCTATTGGTGCTTTAAACCTTCCGCTAAATAATTTTGGGTTGCAAGAACATATTTAAAGGTGATTGGTTCGTAAAAAGCAGTAGCGTATCCAGTTGGGGGCGAAGGGGGGCGCTCGCCCCCCCTGCCCCAAGGGCCTCAAGCTTTTGGGGCCCCTTGCACATCCTCTTTGTCCCAAAATCTCCGGATTTTTTTTGAAATTTCATAATAAATTCATCACAAATCCGGAGAAAAATTACAAAAAAAGCCCGAACGAGATCCGAATACTAAAAAAAAAAGGTCGAATGAAAAACGGCGCCCCAGTTGAGCTTCGCCCCTTCCGCCCTCAAAGGCTAGTTACGATACTTAGAGCCGTATTGAAAAATCGAAAATTTTTAAGAGCCAAATCGGAAAAAAAATTCGCCCATTTGCGGAACCTAAGGAAAAGTTTTTTCCCGTCCATGAAAATAATTTTTTTTTTTTTTTTTAGAGACACGAAATTTTTTCTCCGCCCTGCGAAGAATTTTGCTTTTGCGAAATCAAATTTATGCAATTTTTTTTAATTGAGTAAAGCTGGGCATACACGGCAGGTCCAAAATCCAAATTGGCCCCGGCACCGATCCAAAACTCGCCGTGTATGGGGAAACCGAGTTGGCTCGGCGACCGTTAGTTGGCTCTGTTGGATTTCCATCCGAGTCAAAATCCACAGATCCAAGTCCACGAGCCTTGGATTTGTCCTCGCCGTGGTGTATGGTAGTTCACCGAGCCTTGTGCAGCGTTACCAGATTCATATTTATTTCTTTTAGATCTTTTTGATATTTTTCTTAAATTTTCTGAAGAGATTTTAATTAGAATAATTATTTAAATATTTTTTAAATCATTTTTTTTTTTTTAACAAAATTTTGAAAAAGTACTAAAATTAAGATAATTATGAGTGACATGTCTTTTGTTGGGGGGGAAGTTCAAATGATCAATGGTAACCATTCATCCCGCATTCTGCGGAGCAATTTTGCATTTTGATAAAATGACCCGCAAAATGTCCTACATTTAATTTGTAACTGTTTCTTCACTTGTGTTCATGGGCGTAACTAGGGGGGTCCCGGGGGGGCCTGGCCCCCCCCAGAAGGCTCGTGGCCCCCCCCAGAAAACCCTTTGCGCCAAGAAAAATTGAGAAAATATGGGGCTTTCCAGGCCCGAGTCATTCTTTCCACGTCAAATCGATACACTTTTTAACCTCACCATCTCAGATTTGTATGAAATTTGGGTCATAGGTAGAGTCAATAGAGACTAAGAAAAAGCCCCAATTTCAACTTGATATCTCAACTCGTTTAAAAGATATGGCGTGTTAAAGTTGTCAAAAATGGCAAAAAATCGACCTAACCACATCTATTTAAATTGCTCTAAAATCTCTTAGAGATGAGATAGAGAGAAGAATGAGGGGTCATTTTACAGCTTTTTAGACACCCTTTCCAATGATATACAACACACCTGGGGTGGTAATAAAAAAAAAAAATTTTAAATCTCAAAATCAAAAATTTAAATTAATTTTTTTCAAAAAGTACGCCTTCAAAAATGTTGAAAAAATTCTAAAATGGTCCTTGCTTAAAGTTTAAAAGATAATATAAGCCTCATCGAGGGATCATGATGGGATCATAGAAAAATTAATTAAAACAACCCTTGCGTTAGTTTTTTGTCATAATTGGGAAACATTATACAGCAGATTTTGGCACCGGGACTAGTTTGAGCTATTCTCGTCGCTATATATATAGCGACGAGAATAGCATATGCGTCGTCCTTTTTCCAAAAATGCCGTCAGTTTTGCTCGAATATCTCTAGTTTTAGAGATATAGAGAATATAACGTTTTAATTGAAATTCTGCTCTAAAGCGCCTCTTATTTTGAGTTTTCTAGATTTTTTTATGATGTTTTCTCTTAAAAATATACAGGTAGCTAAGATACATAGAAAATCTAGAGATTCTGCCTAATCAGAAGTGAATTAGTGGTGTAAAACACGGCTAAAAGTTGAAAAAAATTCAATTTTTCCAGCCATCATTCATTCGTGCAAATCGGTTAATTATTAGCGAAATTATAAACAAAAAAATCTGGTGTGAATGGCGCACAGCACACAACTTTCTCTTACCTTCGGTAATCGAATGTTGTGTACTGTGCTTGTCACACCAGATTTTTTGTGTCGACATGTATTTAATTTCCGACAGTACGGTACATTCGATTTTCAAGATGTAAAATTTATAAGTATGACAAAATATTTATATTTTGTTACCATGGCAACCATTTCTCCTATCTTTTCTATGGAGAACAAGAGTAAAGTGGTCTTCAGAAGATTTCAATCACAAAATGAGAATATACATTTTAAAGAGAATCTAAAAAATAATTGATTTTTGAATTTAAAAAAAAATCGTTGGAGCAAATTTTGAGAAAATCGAAAAAAACTGAAAAAGTGCATCAGTAAAGTACTAGTACTCTTTGGTCGATTTTGGTCAAAAGCTTCGTGTCAGGTCCCATGGGGGTGCCTAACTTAAATATAAAATTTCAACCTCCTAACTCTTTTCGTTCTTGAGATATTTTGTTCACAGACACACACACAGACAGACCATGTCGCGAAAACCACTTTTTTTGGATTCAGGGGACCTCAAAACGTAAAGATCCATCAAAATCTCGACATCGAATTTTTGACATGAATCCAATACTTTCTCTCTATATATATTAACATATATATAGAGGTAAGAGAAAGTAATAGTTAATCTACAAGTCAAAAATAAGAAAAATTTATGATTAAGATGGTGTTTTGCTTAGAGGAATTCTTGGGTGTAGTGATAGCGCTGAAATAACAAGTTTATAATTTCTTTAATAATTAACCGATTTGCACAAATGAATGATTTCTGGAAAGCTAAAGAGTTAAAGAATATCGTACATATATGTTTTTTGCATTCAGGGATGTTTTAGGGTTGTCCAAAATTAAGAAAAACTGGAAAAATTGAATTTTTTTACAACTTTTAGCCGTGTTTGCACCACCACTAAATCACTTCTGATTGGGCAGAATCTCTAGATTTTCTATGTATCTTAGCTACCTGTATATTTTTAAAAGAAAACACCATAAAAAAATCTAGAAAACTCAAAATGAGAGCCGCTTTAGAGCAGAATTTCTATTAAAGTGTTATATTCTCTATATCTCTAAAACTAGAGATATTTGAGCAAAACTGACGGCATTTTTGGAAAAAGGACGTCCCATATACTCAGAGATCAGCTCAAAATATCCCCGGTACCAAAATCACTGTTAGCCTGTATAATGTTTCCCAATTATGACAAAAAACTAACGCAAGGGTTGTTTTAATTAATTTTTCTATGATCCCATCATGATCCCTCGATGAGGCTTATATTATCTTTTAAACTTTAAGCAAGGACCATTTTAGAATTTTTTTCAACATTTTTGAAGGCGTACTTTTTGAAAAAAATTAATTTAAATTTTTGATTTTGAGATTTAAAATTTTTTTTTTATTACCACCCCAGGTGTGTTGTATATCATTGGAAAGGGTGTCTAAAAAGCTGTAAAATGACCCCTCATTCTTCTCTCTATCTCATCTCTAAGAGATTTTAGAGCAATTTAAATAGATGTGGTTAGGTCGATTTTTTGCCATTTTTGACAACTTTAACACGCCATATCTTTTAAACGAGTTGAGATATCAAGTTGAAATTGGGGCTTTTTCTTAGTCTCTATTGACTCTACCTATGACCCAAATTTCATACAAATCTGAGATGGTGAGGTTAAAAAGTGTATCGATTTGACGTGGAATGACTCGCCCACCGAGGTTATCTGGTCTCATGCCCCCCCCCCCCAGCGAGGATGGCTGGTCCCATGGCCCCCCCCAGCCAGATTCTCTAGTTACGCCCATGCTTGTGTTTAAGATTTAAATAAAAATTTTTAATTTTTAAAAATTATTTAATTTATTTATTTTTTATAATATGATGACATTATATTGGGATTTTTTTATACAGTTGTTCACCCCTAAATGTCAAATTTCAAACGGGCCTACTTGGCTCGGCCGTGTATGATACTTAAAAATTTGATTTGTATATATATTCTAATAAACAAGTACTGAATGCACCTTTAAATTACCGAAAGTAAGAAAGATGTGTGTGCTATACTACCAATCACACCAGATTATCCCCCCCTCCGCTCTTGCTTGATCTCTCTGGCTGACTGATGACTGTTACCAATATTTATTTATTTATTTTAGAGCCTGGTAGCTGTTTGACTCTTCAAAAGGAGAAAAAAGAGCCATTTAACTGGATATTAATCATTGGAATCGTGATCGTATTTATTTCAATAATCGTCTCCGCAATTGTAATATTCCGTAAAAGGTGGCGCACAAAGACTTTAATCATTAATCGTATGTATTATAGGATTGGATTTCACTTTAAAAATTTCTTTTTAAACAATAAATTTTTTTTTTTTTTATTTTAGATAATATAAAGAGAGAATTATCGGAAGAAGAAGAAGAAGATGAAGGAGAATTAATGAATGTTTCAGATTTATAATTTTTTTTTTTAATTTTATTATTTTTTGCCCTTATAATGATAATTATATTTTTAATTAAATAAATGTTCCCTTTTTATTATTTTAATTTATTTCTGAATTATTAAGGTGCAATCAAGCCCGGGGATCTTGAGTGGTGTGATGTCATCTTCCATCTCTGTTAGTTGGTATATGAGTATGTCGTCGCTAAAAATATTTCCCATTTGAATGATACTTTATTCTTTCCCAGTAATTTATTTCTAAATAAACTTTATAAAACGTAATTCAAGTTATATTAACAAATATTTTTTTGCAAATTTTAAGTAAAAAATATTTCTGAATTGAATATTTTAAAAATTATATTTTATTAATTAAAAAAAAAAAAAATTGAAATTTATCTGACATGGCTTTACGAGTTGGGAACAGCAGATGCCTGCCCAAAGAGTCAGAGCTGGCCATACATAAATCAATGTGAGATCTGTAATAAACTATTTTACCATAATAGTGTGTATCATATAGATCTGCGAACACATACTGGTGAAAAACCTTATAAATGTGAGATCTATAATAAACAATATTCCCATAAAAGTGGGTATCATATACATGTGCGAAAACATACTGGCGAAAAGTCATATAATATATACAGCTTTTAAGAACCAATCACCTTTAAATACGTTCTTGCAACCCAAAATTATTTAGCGGAAGGTTTAAACGACAAAAAGCGTTTAACGAACCGTTAAATACGTTCTTGCAACCCGGCAATTATGATTTTTATTTATCCTGGAGAAAAACCATTCACTAACTATTAATTAACTATTCACTTGGGTGAGAAACCATTAAGGAATGGTTTTATTTATTCGGGAGAAAACCGTTATTTCCTGGAGAGAAACCATACATTTTTACATTTAAATTTGGCGCTGAATAACTCCGCCTAAAGGGGTCGCTGTATTATTCTGCTAGTGTCAGTGTCGCTCCCTGTCGGCTGATTTGGATCTTGCGCATGCGCAGAAGAGCCACGTTGCCTCAGGGAGTTTGCCTGCAAAACCTATTTCCGCCATTTGCAAACAAGTGTTAAAGGCAGAAAGACATGTTTATTCCCTGTTCCTGTATTAGACAATTATTTAACATTCAGATCATTTTAAACAGTAAATACTTTTTTTTCTAATAAAATTTGTTTCTTTAAATAAAAAATTGTGAAAATGTTATTTATAAAAGAAGAGTTGGACATTTCTGAGGATATAAAATATCCAATTCATTTAGGTAAGTAACTACAATCTTAATTTTAATATTTTGTTTTGATAATATCGGTATATCCAATCATTAAATATGCTAATAATATTTATATTTAACATTCAATTCTAATATAATTGTTGGAATAAGCTACTTTATTTTTGTTATTATTATATTTACATATAATGTATAATTTATATTCGAATGTTGGCCGAAAACTTTAATGTAAACCTTTCAATCATCAAAATGCTCGGAAATTAACTGGATGGGCTCACCATAACCGATTTGCTGCACACGTTCACCTTCTGAGAAACTGTGTCATGGCATATCTTCAATAACATCGAAAGGAAAAAGGGCTTCGTTTCGAAACAGTGCTCTTCGCATCCGTTCTCGAAGTGGTAAAGCATCATATGATGAATATCAGTATATTTACTAACACACATTTTGATATTCTTAAGGTGCGTACACATCTGCGCTCTGCTCCGCTCGCAAGCAGAGCGCAGATGTGTACGCACCTTAAGAATATTTTCAATAAAAACAAATCTAACGTAATAGCAATTTTTATTAATAAATAAAACGCCTCATTATTATGTTCAGTTGTAAAGAAAAAACAAATTTAGCCTAAAAGATTCTTTTTAAAAACCGAAAACTAGACAAGAGATTCCTTTGGACACCTCTAGATTCCTTGTCTAAAAGTGGAAATTTTATTTATTGAAGAAAAGATGCATATAAATTAAAATCTCCCTCCTACTCTTATTTATTTTTGTATGCTTTTTTAATAGAAAATTATGCCCTTAATCCGCAAACTGTACATAGTTTCGATCCCAAATGAACTATTATCAAGGTCTAAAAATTATATAAATCTGTTTTACATATCATCATATACAACATCACATCATAAAAAAATCTGGTGTGACTGGCGCACAGCACACAACTTTCTCTTACCTTCAGTAATCGAAAGTTGTGTTCTGTGCTTGTCACACCAGATTTTTTGTGTCGACATATATTTAGTTCCCGACAGTACGGAACATTTGAATTCAGATGTAAAATTTATAAGTATGGGAAAATATTTATATTTTGTTACCATGGCAACCATTTCTCCTATCTTCCCTATGAAATACAAGAGTAAAGTGGTCTTCAGAAGATTTCAATCGCAAAATGAGAATATACATTTTAAAGAGCATCTAAAAAATAATTGATTTTTGAATTTTAAAAAAAATCGTTGGAGCAAATTTTGAGAAAATCGAAAAAAACTGAAAAAGTACATCAGTAAAGTACTAGTACTCTTTGGCCGATTTTGATTAAAAGCTTATTTTTCCGGTCCAGGAGGGTGTTTAACTTAAATATAAAATTTCAGCCTCATAGCTCAATTCCTTCATGCTTAAAATTGAACACAGACACACCCACCCACACACACACCCACCCACACACACACCCACCCACACACACACAGACAGACCATGTCGCGAAAACCACTTTTTGGATTCAGGGGACCTCAAAACGTGAAGATCCATCAAAATCTCGACATCGAATTTTTGACATGAATCCAATACTTTCTCTCTATATATATAATACATATATACATAGGTAAGAGAAAGTAAAAAAAAAAAACTCAAAAGAAGAGACATCATAATGAAATTAATTTTTTCAATGATCATATATATATATATATATATATATTATAATATACAGCCAGGTACCCGCCTCAGTTAACAATGTTAACGGATATTATATTTATATATGTGTTACGCCGAATTGACGAAATTTCCCGCAAAATTTTTGCAGTTTTCGTGAATTCGGCAAGGCTTTTGCCGAGTTCATGCCTATTTCGCGAATTGGGCAACAAATTTTTTTGCCTTTTTCACAAAAAAAAAGCCACGCCATTCTTAAATGAAATATTAAAACGATATAATATTTAAAACAGGGATTCCTGTTTCGGTTCGTTGCAGTAAGGTACTCCATAGAAAATCTAAATCAACTTTAAGGAACGTAGGTTCAGTTCGAGTAGCTTTTAAAACCGAAGCTGTGAGTTCCCTAACGTTGTTAAAAAATATTTTTTTTCCAAGGAGAACCTTACTGCAAAGGACCGAAACCGACTAGCCAGGGACCTCTTCAAGTCTTTTTAAATATGATATCGTTTTAATATTTGAATTAAGAAAGGCGTGGCTTTTTTCAAGAAATAGGCAAAACTAACAAAAAATATTGCCTAATTCGTGAACTCGATAGAGAGCTTGCCGATTTCATGAAATATGCAATTTCGTCAATTCGGCGTAACATATATACGATATATATATATATATATATATATATATATATATATATATATATATTGTAATGGATAAATCCATTCCCCCACTTTAATTAACAAAATGACGATAAATTTTCCTAATGTTATTTGAAAGGAATTCTTTTTTTTTTTTTTTTTTTAAACATTCACACTTTTTTCTCATTCACACTCACAATTACACACACATTCATACAGTCTTTTCGGCAACTTAGGCCATTTAAGACTTTTGACGATAACCGTTATGAATATATATAATTTAGGGTCCAGGCATTCTTATTTAAGCCATTTGGTATCCAATTGGCTTAAATAAAATCATCGGACTGCCTGGGGTCCGAACCCGCGACGTTTGGTATATGAGGTTAGCACGCTAACCTCTACGCCATGCCCCGAGGGCAAAGGAATTCTTAAGAAGAAATAAAAATAATATTTTTAAAAAATAGATATTTATTTAGATCAAATAGTATACAAAAATTGTTTAAAAGAATATTAAAATTAAATGTTGAATATAAAAATAGAATATCTTTATATATATAATTCTTCTGTACGTGTGTATGTGACTGAACTCCTCCTAAACGACTGAACCGATTTTGATGAAATTTTTTGTGTATGTTTGTGAGAATCCCGGACAGGTTTTGTTTCACAAATAACAATAAGTTAATGAGTAATTAACCGTTAAACTAAGAAAAAAATAAAAATTAGGAGAAATAGTTGCCATGGTAACAAAATATAAATATTTACCCATGTTTGCGATTTTTTTTATTTATTTACATTTTGAATTCTAAAATATCCGGGTAAATTTTTTGTCTGTGTACCGGGAGAGTCCCGGAAAGGATATGATTCACAAAAAAACTTAAGTTCATGAATAATTAACCTTTAAAATAATCTCTGAAAAGGGAAAATATATGTACCGGTATGTATATAAGTAGGCGAGCAAGGGGGTCCAGGGGCGCAGCCCCCGCTAGACGGAAAGCCCCGCCGAAGGCGGGGCTTGCGTCTAGTATTAAATAAAAATATATTCGCAAATATTAAATTTCAAAAAATACGAATAAAGAATAAAACAGAGGAGAGAATAGAATGGAAGAATGGAGGGAGTGGGGGAACCCACCCCTGACTCGAAGCCTGGGGAAATACAGCAGCGGCGGACAAAGGCGAAAAGAAAAAAAAAGACCTCGCTCAGCGCTCATACGCTCAACATCTCAAATCGTTCTCTCCTTGGTCTTCACCAAAAACAAATCCAAATATACCCAGTATTTTTATGCAAATGCATTACTATATACCCCAGTAATTATTCTATGTGCAATATCAATTACCAAGTATCTAAATTTCTCTATATTCGTTGATCGGAAGACAGCGAGAGCCTGAAACAGAAAAATTATCAAACAGCATCATACATCTTTATTTCTACAATCAAATTCTTCAATTACCTGCATCAAGCGGCTTTCAAGACATCGAAAGATGAGTAGACACAATAATTAATCTTCTGTGATCACAAACTTTTTAATAATTAAATTTTATGAACAATTGCACTTTTCTAACATAATAATTCAAACAAAGAAAGAGATAATAAATATTTGTAAGCTTAAACTTTAATTAATCTTTTATTATCTCATTATCAAAATATTAAAATTGTGCATATCAATCTAAATCATTATTAAAACTTTATTTGCAAAACAATATCGAAATATCAATACTATTCGCTTCACGAATGAAAATAAAATCGTTAACTTTTCTTGTGTTAAACAACTTGTTTTATTTCCAGATAGATTAAATCAACCTTAATTAAAATAAATATATATTTTCTCTCCCCTATCCTTTCAAATCATGCGGATAACGCCCTATATAATAAAATAAATGCGAAGCAGATAATTACATTCCTTATTACACTGAGAAAACCCAATATAAAAGCCGAAAGAGGTAACAATATATATATTGGGTTAGTATGATTTTTCATTACTGTTAAAAAGATTTTGTATAACAAAAAAACGAGCAGGAGCAGCCAGCCAAAAATAAAGTCTCCAACAATTCAATGAGACGTTTCAGGATAATTTTATTGTCTCATCTTAAGTCTTTCAAAATTGTTACTGACCCAGAGTTGGCCGTATGAGTCCAAATCATGCAAATATATGTACGGTCGAGTTGTCCCACCGAGAAAGATAAAAGAAACAGCACACGTTTTGATTATAAATATTATTTATAATTGAGACCCTTTTATCATTTTCATATGATACACATATTTGCTTGTATTGTAGTGTAGAAGGCTTTTTATTTTTGACTGCACCTACTCCTTTTCTTGTTATATAAACAAACAGCCACTGACTTCATTGATTTTGAAAAATCATTAAGGTCTTTCGGCATCTAAGGCCATTTGGACGCCATAAATATTGGGAATTTATGTGGGACTGTAGAGAGAAATGAAAGAAATGATAAAAATTCTAGAAGGATACTGCGAAAGAAACAATCAGGATATAAATGTTAAGAAGAGCAAGATTATGAAATTTAGAAGAAGAGGAAGAAAGGGAAAGAAAGAAAAATGGTTTATGAAGGGAGAAGAAATTGAACAAGTAGAAAAAATAAAATACCTTGGTTTTTGGTTCGACGAAAGGAATAATAAAGAAATACACTTAAAAGAACAAATCGGAAAAGCAAGAAGAACAATAAATTACTGCTGGGGACTGATGAAACGTGCCAAGATAGAAGACATTAGAAACAAACTGGTTCTGTTCTCCTCACTGGTCCAGTCCGTTTTGTTCTATGGAGTGGAACTCTGGGGATGGGAGGAAAAAATAAATGTGGAAAGAGTTCAGGCGAGATATATAAAAATGATCATAGGCCTGGACAGAACCACTCCAGACTACATTTGGGGAATGGAGACGGGTATACCAAAGATGCAAATAGAGGCGTGGAAAAGAATAATGAAATTTATTCTAAGGATGGACAAAATGGGAGAAGAAAGATGGACGAAAATATGCTACAATAAGATCCTGAGAGATATGGAGAATGGACTGGACGGGGAATGGGGAAAGGAGATGAAAAGAGAGCTGGAGAAGATTGGTAGACCCGGAATCTGTCTGGAATGGAAGAAAGAAATGGAAGAGACGGAGAAAATAGACGAGATGGAGAAGATTCTACAGAGAAGGCTGGAACAAGTAATCCAGAAGAATTGGAGCCAAATAGACAATTCCCAATCCCCATTCTACGGGCAGATAAAGAAGACAATCGGACAAGAAGCATACCTGAGAGAAGCATGCGAAGAGAATAGAAGACTCTGGGCCCGAGCAAGGTGTGGAAACCTGGCGCTCTTCGGAAAGGGGAAAAGAGGTTTAAGGTGTAGAGTGTGTGCGGAATAGAAGACGAGACGGTCGAACACCTTATGTGCTGCGAGGCAATCGAGGGAACCACAGGAAAGAACTTAGGAGACCTCTGGAGGAGATTGGAAGGACCGAGGATGGACGAAGATCTCCTGGAAACTTTGAAGTGGCTGGAGGGGAAAAGAAGAGATGACCTATGAAGAATGGGATACTTTCTTTTGTAACATTCTTATACCGCTGTAAATATAAATGTACGTAATAACCCCCAAAGCCTAGCAATAGGTAAGGGATACAAATAAATTAAAAATGTGGGACTGTATATATATATATATATATATATTCCTTGTAAAAAATTAATTGCATTGTGATGTCTTTTTTTTGTATTTTTATGATGTGAATGTATCTGATGATATGCAAAACATATTTTTTATATTTTGATAATACGTAGTTCTTTTAGGACGGAAACCATCTACGCATTAATGATTGACAAAATTTAAGTTTAATTTTTTAATTTAATGTTTATCATTTTCTTCAATAAATAAGCGCCTTCCACCTGCTATAAGGAGACTAATGGCTAATGGGATAAGCTGCGGATTACGAATCTAAAGTTGCTATAAAACTCGTGTTCAAATTCCACTTGCCGTGAAAATTCTCAAACATTGCCAATGTCTCTTTGTTATTGG
>JAKCPI010018623.1:0-159384 GCA_023213315.1 Euborellia annulipes | reverse complement strand
AAAAAAATTAATCTAGGTTTGATTTGGCAATTCCGTGAATTGGGTGTCATTTACTACTGCAAATAAATGAATTGACTACCGTCTGTTTATTAAAAAATGTAAGTAAATATTTAACTAAGGGGGTCCAGGAGGTCGAAATTTGTCTGACTAGGTGCCCATTGAAGACAGGCGACGACTAGCTAGTTACGTTTTAATGAAAAAATGAATCCAATACTTTCTCTCTCTTTATATATATTACATATATACATAGGTAAGAGAAAGTAATACTAGAATCAGGTCAGCCAAATGAATGAAAAAAGATATAGATATAAACTGCACGAATATTCCTATGCTTTGGTGAATTAGCCTATACTCATGTTTGTAATCCATATGCTACGTAGGCCTACCTATTCAACAAACTTGTCCTGACTTGCTTACTGACTGAGCCTTGCAAGAGAGGCAAGCAGAGAGAGCTAATTGAATTACTTTTATTATTTGTCTTTAAATATTTTATTAACTTAATAAAATAATACACTTAGCGACAAAAAACAAGCTTCGGATCACCTCCATATATAAATATTTTGTTATATTCTCACACTGACTCATTTGAAAACATTTTGATAAAATCACAATTACGTTTATATATAATAAATAATAATTTTTGTGGAGGCATTTATATTTCTAATATTTAAAATAATAAACAAAGTATTAATGTACGAGGAGAGATGAAATTTACCTCAAATGTCCTTCAAGTTCCGAAGAAACTCGAATTTGTTAGAGGAGCCCAGCTGAGAAGCGTCTGCCTCTCGCGACGCCATCATTCAAATGAGGTGTGAACACGATTAACACAGAAGATGCTTCTCGTATCACTGCCCCCACTCTACTGAACACTCTTTGACCTTGCATTGGAATATAAAGGAAACTTTTCTCATTGACTTAGCATTTAGACTCGAATAACAGCTGGTACAGTGGCTCTATCTGGTTGGACAGTCATCTGATTGTCAATGGCCATTGGATGGCCAGAGCCTGAGAGAGGGGGGAGGGTGAGGGGAGGAGGGAGGGAGGGAACGGAAGCCTGTGCTAATAAAAAATTGGCAACAATCCAAATTATAATATTTCAATTACAATGAATATAACTTATTAAAAAATAATTTTAAATGGGGAATTTAAAGAAAAACCATTTAAAAACTTAACAAAATATTAAAAGGGCTCAAATGATTTGTTATTAAATCCCGGATATATTTATTTATTATACATATTTGTGAAAAAAAAAATAAAGCCGTCTAGTTCGTATCATCAACGCGAGAGGCGCCACTAATCAAAGAAGCCTTGTTCGTACCTAGGCACAAAAAATTCTCAGCAAGATATTAGTTTGCCTATATTAAAGGGAAGGTTATTCATAAGCATAATTACTAGCACAGGGGTGTCGGCATAAAATATAAATCCTGTGAAATGTCAATGTCTATAAAAAAGGAAAATGAAATATTGGAGAAAATGATTTATAATAAAAATAAAACAATTTCATTTAAAAATCTAATATTATTTGTAATATTAGGCAAATGGATATAAATGTTTGTTTTTTTTTCATCAGTCTCTTTTCATTAAGTCCTACAGTCTGATTTTAAACCTTTTCATTTTTTTTTTCTTTTATATACTTTAACCGAGAAATAATATAAATAACGCTCTTCAAAAATAAATAGCATGGAAGAGCATTTTCTTTTATTTATTAAAAAATAAAATAACAAAGATAACAATAAAAAGTAAATTTCACATCACAGCTAAAAAACTAATAAATACTATTTTAACAGCTTTGGAAACTTTTTCTTTTGAAATAAGTTATATGTTCCTTGTCAGCTGTTTTATTCCAAGTGTGATTGGTTTACTGATGCAAGTTTTCTGGTTGTCAAACCCAGGATCTTGCTCTTGCACCAGAACTTTATCACAAAATAACACACTAAGGTTTTATCAGATCATATGACAAAGTTTTAGAAGCTATTCAAACAAGATTTTGCTCCTTACCACATCAAGTGGATGAATTTTTGATCAGAAGATCTGGTAAAAGCTGAGCGTTGTTTATAAAATCAATATATTATTAAAATATGGAATGCTATATTCAAAATACTTTTTGTTTTATATATACAAGATTCATTTTTTTTCAACAACACAGTTGTATTATAAAAAAAATTTTACGTATAAATCCTTTGTGAAGGAATACCCGATTCAATATTTGTTTTTGTGATATTAATTGAGAATTGAAACGATCGTTGAACTGTCATCTTCATCATTTCCAATCTAAAAAGAAATATAAAATCATTTAATAAAAAAAAAATTTAAGATATTGTGTGTTTAGTAATGAATAATAATTTTATTTTATTATTATTAATATTAATGAAATGGAGATATCTTACTCTAACAAATGAATGGCAAAGAAGTTCCGCTGCTGTTGATCGCCGGCGAGGATCATGCTGGAGGCAAAGTTCAAGAAAATCTTGACCCTCTCGGCATAACGATTCAGGAACTTCGGGTGATTCGCCCATTCCTACTTTAAACATTATTTGGTAATTGGAATCAAATTGCGCCCAGGGTCTCTGAAATCACAAAAATTATGTCAATCAATTCAAACCCTCTAAATTCATTTTTTAATAATGTATTGTAATTGTGGCTGTTGAATTGTATCAAGGAAGGCTTGTGAAAGCAGAGATTTTTTTTCTACCGACATTTCGGTCTACATAGAGGCCATTTTCAGGGATGTCATTAGAGGGGGGAGGGCATTTGCCCCCCTACCCCCAAGGCTTTGGGAGACAATAGTAAATTCTGAGTTTAGCCCCAACATACATACAAACTCGCACTTTCTACTTATAAATAAGTATAGAAGATGGTATAGATACAAATATAGAAGTATATAAATTAACTAGCTCAGGAAAAAAAATGTTTTCCCCCCCCCCCCTAAGACAAAACTGAAATAACATCACTGCCCCATATATATACGCCTTTTTAGACGATATTCTAATTCCCCCCCCTACAAATATTGTCACAACATAGAACTACTCCCCCCCCCCCGAAACCGAAACTTGTTTTAAACTTTTTCTTAAAATATTCTATATATATATTTAGTAAATTTTCTGCCGTGACTCAAATAATCACTCAATTTTCTCCCTTGCGAAAATCATTTGGGCTTTTTTTTATGTGATGAGACTCTTATCCCATCTTTTCAAACTCAAAAAATTTTATAAATTCAACTTTGCATTGTTATGTCACACTTAGAGTCCCGTGGACCCCATGTCACAATTTGACCAGACCCCTAACCCCCTCCCCCCTAACGCGTTACGTAATATGTGGACGACTCCATATATATTTTGCATTAGGCAGCTAGGTATGATCAGGATCATGCAGGATCTTCCACCCAATGAACATCATTATACATAACTGTCTAATGCAAAATATATATACTTTCTTGACACTTATTGGGCCCTGAAGATGGCCGAAACGTCGGCCCAATAAAATATTAGAGAAAAAAATTTGGCTGCCACTCTCTGCTTCCGCAACCCTTCCTTAATAATTAATTTTTTCTTTCTTTTACCTTTCCTGATGCCATTTCGATGACCACACACCCAAGAGACCAGATGTCTGCAGCTCTTCCATGACCTTCTGTATTGTTCTTCATAAAAACTTCAGGAGCCATGTAGGCTGGAAAAATAAAATAATGTCAAATGTAGCGATTCAATTGGATTATTTTATTTTAATACATATACATATACATATAATATATATACAAAGAGTAGAATTTAAAAGAATCAGAATTAAAAATACCTTGAGTTCCAACAAATCCTTGCAATTCCCCAGGCATTGTTGTATGAGCCTTGATTTTTACCGCTGATCCAAAATCACCAAGTTTTAGACAATTTCCTTCATCAGTCAAAAAGATATTGGCACCTGTAATTTTAAAAATAAATTAATTAAATACATCTTCGCCAAAGAAATAACTCGGGTTCAAGTCTCCTCCTGGGGTTGCTATTAATAATCGAGCAATCCCACCAACCCATAGATGTGGTCTGCTATCACAAAGGACTTTAACTAAATGTGTTCTCTGCAAACGGCCAGTTTAACCTAATCTAGCCTAACCTAAATTGAGTTAAGGAGCAATACACAGACAACTTACCCCAATAAATTACTAAATCAATTATTGGAGGATAGTCGATAAATTAAATAATCGTACGGCCATTATTTCTAATTTTTTTAACATGGTGGGGTTCCCATTTAAAAGATTATTTGTTTTCAATTTTATTGTGACTGTAAAATACATACAGTGAGGAACAATAAGTCCCACCCATGCGTTTTCTACATGTGATTATTTCATTGTTTTTATAAAAGAAAATGAAAATCTTTATTGGAAATTTTCTAGGTTTGATATATGAAAGTTTCCATTAAAAAATATCAATTTTTTTAAAAAAACAATGAAATAATCACAAGTAGTATTTCAATTGGATTGGCTACAAATCCAATTGAAATAAATAGAGACAGAGTCTAAATAGCCTTCGATGCCAAAAAAGACCTTAAATGGAATAAAAAAAAAAAAAAATTATATTTTGGGCCCAATTGTGATTTTTAAAATCTGGTGTGACTGGTAGCATCAGATTTTTTGTGTCGACATCTATTTAGTTTCTGAGAGTACTGTACATTTGAATTAGAGATGTAAAATTTATAAACATATAAAACGTATATTTTGTTACCTGGCAACAATTTCTTCCATCTTTCCTATGAAGTACAAGAGTAAACTGGTCTTCAAAAGATTTCAATGGCAAAATTAAAATATAAATTTTAAAGAGCATCTAAAAAATAATTGATTTTTGAATTTTAATCAAAATCGTTGGAGCAAATTTTAAGAAAATCGAAAAAAAAAACTGAAAAAGTGCATCAGTAAAGTACTCTTTGGCTGATTTTGATAAAAAGCTTATTTTCATGCCTCAGGGGGGTGCCTAACTTAAATATAAAATTTCAACCTCCTAGCTCAATTCCTTCATGCTTTAAATTGAACACAGACAGACAGATACACACAGAGAGACCACATTTTTACCGATTAATGCAAAAATTCGTGTCGAGATTTTGATGGATTTTTGGGCCCCTGACAAATTTCTGGACATCACGGAGGAGTTTAATTTTATATTTATGTTAGGCACCCCATGCGCACGAGCTTTTGACAAACCCCAACTTTACTGATTCACTTTTTCAGTTTTTTTCGATTTTCTCAAAATTTGCAACGATTTTTTTTAAAATTCAAAAATCAATTATTTTTTAGATTCTCTATAAATGTATATTCTCATTTTGTGATTGAAATCTTCTGAGACCCCTTTACTCTTGTACTCCATAGAAACAGATAGGAGAAGTTCCATCAAATATAAATATTTTCCCAACTTATATTTACTCTTTCGACCCCCCTCGACCACCCGCCCCCCCACACACATTTTTATAATAACGCTAGCTTATGCAAATTATCGATTAAGGGTTCAAGATGAGATATTAAAGATATCTCAGGTAACAAAATTATTAATTTGGCTCCCATTGACCGTCGATTTCGTTGGTGAATATTAGAACGAGATTGTTTATCCCTTTAGATTTTGAATGAGTTGAGTTTATAATTGAATTTAGATTAATAAAATCTCTCACTTTTAACATCTCGATGTCCAATGCCATGCTCGTGTAATTTATTTACAGCCTGTAGAAGTTGTTGTGTGTAGCGTCGAACTCCGTCCTCAGGCAATCCGCTTTCTGTACCTACTACGAGACTTTCTAAAGTCCCTTCAGCGCAGAATTCCATAAATAAAAGCATTTCCTCCTAAAACAATCAATATAAAAATATTATTAGAGCCATGTATGAATACTTTCTCAAAAGATTTTTTTAAGGCGCGCGTCTCGAGGTGCTGATTTTGAAAGTTACCAGTTTGATGCTCAAATTTGACCTCAAATACTCAAATTTTTTTTAATTAAAGCAATTTAAAATATCTACTTATAGAAGCTCTTTTTTTGATTTTAGAAAAAAAAATCTTTTTTTTTAGATTAATCACATTAAATAAAAGATAATTTTAAAAAATCTATATATTATAGATAATTAAATTAGTAATCTGTGTTAAAAAATAATTAATTTTTTGCCTTTAATTAATTAGCTGGAACCTTTCAAATGAAATGGATTAATACGCTTGTTTTCCTATGGAAAACTAACGCTATCTCTTGCCACCTAGAGTAACCAGCTTCCAGTGGCGGATCCAGAGGTGTTACTCGGGGGGGGGGGGGGGGTGATCTGGAGTGACTGGTCGCACAGCACACATTTTTTTAATTTCGGTAATTTAAAGGCGCGCATTTTGTACTTGTTTGCCAGAATATAAATACAAATCAAATTTTTAAGTATTAATTTTTAAAATTTTACATTAAAAATACATTTTTTTTCAAATCTCAAGGGGGTAATTACCCCCTTTACCCCCCCCCCCCCCCTTGTATCCGCCCTTGCCAGCTTCTGAATAGTCTATTAACGGCTTTTCGAGACGCACATATTTTTACGACATTAATGCTTACCCTATGAATTTCTAATCCGTAATAGCGCACTAAGTGCTTATGATTAATCCCTTCGAAGATTTTCAATTCTTCTACAACACGACGAATTGTTCGATGATCATTTGGCTGAAGTTGAATTTCTTTCATTGCCATCAATTCACCTGTTTGGTTGTTTACGGCTGTGTAGACTTTTCCGAAACGACCTTGCCCTAAAAAAGAAAAAAAAAAAATTGTTACTCATTTGGAAAATTAAAAAAATAATTTGAATTTTTTCAAAAAGCCCTTAAATTTTTTCCACTCTTTTTTTTTTGTTATTTCCTCCTTGACCGGATTTGACCCCACCATGAGACAGCTTTAAATAGCTTTAATTTTTTTGTTTAAAACTTTATCAAATAATTAATTATTTTTTCTTCGCTTGCGACCTTGAATCTCTCTTATGAATAGCTCTCCCAGTTTGTCAGCAGCTGGAAGAAATTTAAACTGCGAGATAAATTTTTTTTTATATAGCCCTTGGGGACAAGATAGAGAGATGGTAGAGAATCACACACAGTCAGTCATGGATCATTTTCGGGTGTGGAGTATCATACTCGCGATTTTATTCTTGACCAAAGGATGTTTTTTAGATGAGGATGTTGATGGAGAAATTGACCAGGAAAATGAAGAAACCACCAATATGAGCAACAGAGAGGCATTAAGAAAATTGGATCATTTAAGGGAATCTCGAAGGACTGAAAGATTCCGTCAAGGACGCACTTTTCATCTAAATAATCAGGTATAAGCTGATATAGGAAAAATGGTAGAAAATTAAAGGGTTTATAATTTTTTGCTCGCTGATATAACAAGCGAAATATAAGTGAAAAATTATTCCAAAGGTAAGATGAAATAATTAATAGAAGTGTAGCCAAATTTTAATTCGAAGCTTTTGAACAAAATCGGCCAACTAGTACTTTCTTTACTGATGCACTTTTTTAGTCTTTTTCGATTTTCTCGAAATTCGCTCCAACGATTTTGATTAAAATTCAAAAATCACTTATGTTTTAGATACTCTTTAAAATGTATATTCTCATTTTGCCATTGAAATCTTTTGAAGCACTCTATACTCTTGTACTTCATAGGAAAGAGAAGAAATGGTCACCATGGTAACAAAACATAAATCTTTTCCCATGATTATAAATTTTACAAGCCCACGGGGCTTGGACTAGTTGGTAGCGTGCCTACCTTCTATACCGAACGTCGCGGGTTCGGACCCCAGGCAGTCCGATAATTTTATTTAAGGCATTTGGATACCAAATGACTTAAATAGAAATGCCTGGACCCCAAATATATATATTATTAACATAACGGTTATCGTCAAAGTCTTAAATGGCCTAAGTTGCCGAAAAGACTGTGAATGTGAGTGTGAATTGGAAAAAAGTGTCAATGTTAAAAAAAAAAATTACATGTTAAAATGGGCGGAAACTAAATATATGTAGACAAAAAAAATCTGGTGTGACACGCACAGAACCCAACTTTCTTACCGAAGGTAAGAGAAAGTTGTGTGCTGTGCGACTAGTCACACCAGATTTTTAATAAATAAATAAATGAAATAAAATTTGGCTGCATTCTTCTTGTGAATTATTCCTTCTTATCTTTAGCATAATACTACAGCTATAACAATATAAATTATTATTTTTATCGATGTTTAGATGGACTAGAGATCCCCCCCCCCCCCCCCCCCGGGGCCCCGTGTTCAATTCTCGGGAGTCATAAAAAATATGCCCAAAAACAGTGCGATAAATAGATTTAAAAAAATATTTTTAAATAATAGAATAATTATAATTTAGACTCGAATATCTTCGATATTGCGCCGAGGAGCAGCACTAAGTGGTTCGAATCCTGAAGGAGAAACGAGTGAATCCGCCGAGGGGACGGCACTAGAACTCCTTCATAAGATGAGTCTTCGGATGGCAGCTCTTCAAGGGCTGGCAGAGAGACACGCAGCACAGATCGAGATTCTTCAACATGAGTAGGTTTCTTTTATTTCATATCAATTCGATTATAGTATTTATATGATTGTTGAATGGTTTAGCGGTTTGCGTGCGAGGACTCAAGAAGGCGAGCATCATGAAGAGTTGCGATCAGATTTGAGACAAGCAGCTGAGGTGATTCACGAATTAAGCACACGAGCTGATCGACATGAAACTGAATTGAGGAGTTTACGTCAAGAAATGTCTTCGGTAAATATAAAATTCCACCTGAAAGATTAGATAAAATGAAATTTCAACTTCGTTAATATTACAAAAAGGCTGACCATATTAACGGGAAAGTCAAAAACAAGAATCTTTGATGAAAACAGAAAGAAATATTAATTAGGCTTTCACAGTTGTTATCATTAATAAAAGAATTTGATTTTCGGTTTAACTGTGGTTTATTTGTAAAAATTACAACGTTTCGGTCATTCATTCTGTGGCCTTCTTCAAGTACAATTCAACTAAAATTAGAGTAGAGATTAAGAGCTGAAAACGTTGTAATTTTCACAAATAAACTACAGTTAAACCGAAAATTAAATTCTTTATTAATATTAATTATTAACAAAAAATACCAACTTCTCTTCTAAAACACTTTGACACCTTTTTAAGGCGAAATATTTGTTAAATAAAGACAGTTTACAAAGCTGGAGGTTTTTTAATTCAAACAAAACGACAGAAAGCTGCTTAAAGTTTTTATAATTACTGTTCCAAAACAGATGTAGAGTGAGGGACAATATTAAGTCCCACACATGCGTTTTCTACGTGTGATTATTACATTGTTTTTAAAAAAAAATATTATATATATTTTTAATGGAAACTTTCATGGTTCAAACCTAGAAAATTTCTAATATTACTTTTATTAAAACAATGAAATAAGCACATGTAGAAAACGCATGAGTGGGACTTAATATTGACCCTCACTATACATCTTTGATTCTTTCTTACTTGTATTTGTATTTCTTCTTCCAATTTCACCTTAAAATTCTCATCATATCGGCCATTTGTAGCAGATTCAATTCAATTTAAAAGATTTTATTTTAATGACTATGATCGGTATTAAAAATTCCATTCTAAGGATCATTGATAACCATTTCCTTCTTCGCTTTCCGCATAAAGATTGCAACTTCATCTTAGAAACCATAAAAATGGTATAAATCCATTCATTTGTCTATGCGGTTTTCAGTCTGATTAAAACAAACAAATATCTTCTCATGTAAGAAAACGGTTGGAAACTCTTGGTCTTCTTAATAAATCAAAGATATAAATGTATGAATTTCTTCAGGTGCGTCGTTGGTTGGAACGTGGTGAACGGCGATGTTTTAAATTTGACGATTGGGAATCTGTTCGTCGTGATTTAATTAGTGATATAGAAGCTATAAAATCGGGAAATGAAGCAGCTACAGGAGAAAGTGTAGCAACTACTTTACTAATTGAAAGCTTACAGGTAATGATTTTTATTTCAAGAACTGGATACCTCTTTAATAAAGCTCCGTCTGCATAAATAAATATAATTTATTTTTTAGGAATCTTTTGCAAATCATTTTACGATGCTCAAAAAAAATGTCTCAATTATGACCAATTTGACCAAGTAAGTAGAAAATTTATTTCAATTTCAAAAAAATGCGCTAAATTTTTATGAATTTTTTTTTTAGGGAAATTTGGAATGTGTTTGGTCAAATGGTAACCAAAGAATATTTATCAAACGAACTTCAAGAAATTTTACCTTGGATTCGAAATCCATTTCTAAAATATGTCGAAACAAATCAAAAAATTCCTGAAGAGAAATTACCTGAGAATTGTGATGAAATTGTTAATAATAAATCAGGAATTGTCAGAATTCGTCCCCTTTCAGGATTTAAATCCTTTTTCGTCTATTGCGATTATGATTCGGATGGTGGTCCCTGGACGGTCTGTGTCTGTGATGTCTTTTATGCATTTTGATAATACTCTTCATGTTTTTATTCTCGTTTATAGGTGATCCAGAATCGATTTGAAGGTTCTATTGAATTCTATCGAGATTATTTGGATTATAAATATGGCTTCGGAAATCTTGCTGGAGAATTTTGGCTTGGGTTAGAAAATATTTATCAATTAACAAAAAAAGAGGTAAAATGTTTTTTTATTAAGCAGAATTTAAAGCTTGCAAAATGACATGAGTAAGATAGTAAACCTCTCTTTGTTAGACTCCAACCATTGAGTTCTTCCATTTAAAAATTATTTAAATTACTTAAGTTCTCTCTCTAAGGAGGAACGGTTCCTTTTTCAGTTGTCGCTCGGTAGAATTGTTTTACTTGTTCAATAAAGTATTTATTTTTCTATCATTTAAATACTTTAGTGGCTCGTGATCCGTGGCTCAGAGAGAAGATACTAGCTTCTCATACAGGGTTCGCTTCCCGCCCCAAGCGAAAAAATTTATTTCATTTGAATTGACTACAAATCATATAAAATAAATAGCGATGGGGTCTAAATGGCCTTAGATGCCGAAAAAGACCTTAATTACTTTAGATAAATTCATTTGTCTCCTATTGTACGTCTCTTTTGAAAACTTTTTTTTTTTTTTTTTCATTTATTTTGGCTGTTTTGAAAACTTAACAAAAGATGATTTCTCGACTTAATTATTTATTGTTGTTTGACTAAATTGGCATTGTTTTAAAGAAGAAAATTTTCATATTTTTGCTTGCTTTTTTTGTCTTGCAGTAAGCTATACTCGGAGTTGAGTTGAGTTAAAATTCCAGAACCGAATCATCTTTGAAGTTTAGTCACTTTGGATGTCTCATTTGAATAACTTGACATGCCTCCTCTTGAGTATCAAACAATTCCTTTTTTTCAAGAATAACAGTAGAAATAAATTGGATTTCTATCCTTTGTATGATGTTTTCACTGAACAGTGGTGTTTTGAATAAACGTTAACGTACGCATCAGCCACGATAGTGGATTATCCCTGGGAGGTTTCAAACATATCTTAGGCGAACTGATTTATTATAAAATTTTAAATTCATTTCACTTTCAATATAAGCCTAAAAAATAGAAAAAAATGAGATTATTATTTAATTTCAGAGTATGTAGTCTGGTCAATTTTTTTTATATAAATATAAAATCATGATCTTATTCAAAAAAAAATTCAATAGACAATCTACTAATTGAAAATTATTTGAACAGATAGGACCAATTTCCTATTGTATACAGTGAGGGACAATATTATGTTCCACCCATGCGTTTTCTACATGTGATTAAATCATTGTTTTTAAAAAAATATTATATATTTTTCAATGGAAACTCTCATGGTTCAAACCTAGAAAATTTTCAATGAAGATTTTCATTTTCTTTTATAAAAACAATGAAATAATCACAAGTAGAAAACGCATGGGTGAGACTTAATAATGACCCTCACTGTACATGTGAATTTCGAGTAGAAGTTTCCCTTCACTGTGTTTTTTTTAAATTTATTTCTTTTACTTCTGCTAGTTTATTTTTGTTCAAAACATCCATATTATATTTTTCAGCCAATGAAATTGCTTATCTCGTTAGAAGATTTCGAAGGTGGCGTAGCACGAGGTGTTTATAAAAATTTCGCAATAGGCGCTGAAGAGCTCGGCTACCCTTTACTTGTGCTTGAAGGATATGAGCCTTTCGAAGGTGTTCATTCCGTTGGCGATTCTCTCCTCTACCACGCAGGACTCAAGTTCTCTACAAGAGATCGTGATAGGGATGAATGGCCAGACGGGAATTGTGCTAGAGACCACCAAGGGGGTTGGTGGTATCGAGCATGCGAAACCAGGCGAGTAATAATTTAAAGGCAAATTCTTGAGTTGTAGTACAATTATAATAATTAATCCCCTCCTTTCTGCTATCATTTGATTTTTTTTAAAGTATTATAATTATTTACGCAATTCAAGGATTCAGAGAATGCTTTCGATTTTAATTTTATATTGATTTTTGTTTTCTAGTAATTTAAATGGAAGATATTTGAATGGCGGCGAACTTCCTGAAGAATTCGAATTCAAAGGAATGTATTGGGCTGATTGGAAAGGTCCAAGGTATTCCTTAATGAAATCTCGTATGGCCTTAAGATCTAAATCGATTCAATAGTGTTTTTTTTTTCTTTGTTATACAATAGGCCTATAGCTTTTACTCCCTTTGTTCCAAATTATGGTCTTTAAAATCCTTTGTTTAATGAAATTTAAATAAGTTGATGAGTTTCAAACATTTTCTCTTGATAAAATTAATTTCTTCTTAATACTTTTACTTGGGTCTGGGCCCAAAACAGCTCAATTTATTTCAGAAATTTTTCTACTTAATTTTTACTTTCTCTTATTAATATACAGAATGTATATATTTAGAGAGAAAGTTTTTTATCATACACAAATCACTATTTTTTGAAATTATACCTTCCATATTTTTTCCGAATTACTAGATGGAAGAGATAAGCTTAAATGCGAAAGATCTTTTTAAAATAAGTTTTCTTTTATTTTGGTATTAGGCTCTACGCACATCAATTGAGCAAAAACGCTCAATAGCAAAACATTTTGCCTAAAACTGTTTTTTTTTTCAATGCTTTTCTATGGGTCAATACACACCGATTAGGCAAAACATAATTGGGCATCATTGAACAAAATGTTTTGTTATTGAGCGTTTTTGCTCAATGACAAAACATTTTGTCCAATGCCAACGCACATCGATTAGGCAAAAATGTTAAATGGCAAAACATTATGCTGAATTGCAAAACATTTTGCCTAATCGGTGTGCTTTGGCATTGAGCAAAACGTTTTGCTCTTGGACAAAACGTTTTGTCGAAGAGCGATTTGCTCAAATGGTGTGCGTTAGGCAAGATTTCAATTAAAATAAAGCTAAATGTTATTTTCTGGAAAATTTATTAAAAGACTCTCAAGTCCTCCGTTTCGGTAACCATAGGACCATCATCAGGCCCGCAATTTCAATAAAACATACTAATATGGAATACATTTTTCCAACCAGTAGTCCTTTCATGTTACTATGTTTTGTTGTAATTGCAGTCCTGTTCTGACTGAAACCGGAGCCGATCGAAGATGTGCAAATAAATTTTTCAGAAAATTAAGTTTTTCTTTGTTTTCATTGAAAATCATCCTTCCAGCCTGAAAATACAGCTCGTTGAATTTCCATATTTTCTTTTAAACAGGTGAGATTTTAATTTTTCCGTTTCATTGTCAACTGCACAAAATAAATGGTATTAAGAATGAAATATTTTTATCAATGTAAATGATTAATATTAATTAACTTTATTAAGATTTAAAACAGGAGTGGCCAACCCAAATGACCTTGCGGGCTACTTTGGAAATGCATCATAACTCCGCGGGCAGCATATAAAATTATGTATCCCCATATTAGAGTTAGACTCGTTATAAACCCTTTTTTGGGGAGAAAAAATTGAAACCTAATTATAAATGTAAATCATTAAAAAATATTTATTTTACTAGTGCGATATTTGTTTCTGTGATGAATCTCCCGGGCCGCAAAAATTCTCAAGGGTGCATGCGGGTTGGCCACCCCTGATTTAAATAATCAAAGTAATGTTTACCATAATTTGTTTTGTTTTTTTTTTTTTATTTTGAGTTGAATAACAAAATTTTCCAAATTTTTTTTTAAGTCTGTGCAACACTTTTTTTCACACATTAAGAAACGCTCAACTACTTGATAATTAATTTTTGTTTTTTGTGTATTTTATAAAAAAAAAATTCAATAAATATATAAAAATTTAAATATTTTTTTTTTTTTAATAAAAAAATAATAAAGTTTGAATCATAAAATATATATAAAAAAATAGCATATTTATTAGGCTATTTTTTTTTTTAAATAAAATTATAATTCAAACTGCGTGCTTTTAATTTAAATACCTCTATATCAGTAGTGCCTTGGGGGTAATAAATTTATTGGCACATTAATAGAGAGTTTGTTTAATAACATGCTCTCATCCATCCCCAGCACCTTTAACATCATGTTTTCGTCCCCCCCCCCCTGGGCTTATCTCTAAGTCACCATTCATTCAATTTTATAGCGATACTAAATATTTTATTATTAATTTCATAACAAGATTTATACTACGATCCGGTTGTATGCTATAATAATATAAAACGATGGCTTTATAGTTGGGGTGTTTCTTGTTCTTGGCTTGTAAGAACAATTTTGATGCCTTTTCAGATTACTAAACTATTATAATCAAAAAGGTATCTCGAAATGGTCCATTTATTTTAAAGTATAAATTGCAAAACAAATTGGTCATCTCGTTTTGTTGTTCTTGAGTTGATCGCTTCTTTCATTTAATAGTTTAACTGGGTGTACTTTACTTTGTAATGAATCATAAATCAAAAACGTATTAAATTGAAGGGAGTGGAGATGGAGATTATAAAAAGACATAAATATATTTGAATATAAAATAAATAATAGAAAGGAAATGGGTTTTTGATGTGATAGGGCTGGATTCTATTACAGTGAGTAGGGGTAAGGATATTTTTTTAAACATATTTTTTGTAATTTTGGAGTTTAGGCTTTCACATTTGTTAGTAAAAGAATTTAATTTTCGGTTTAACTGTGGTTTATTTGTAAAATTTACAACGTTTCGGGGACTCATTATGTGGCCTGCTTCAGGTACAATTCAGCTAAGATTACAAAGGTTGTTACATCTGTGACATCGGCCCTCATTCTTCTCACTCCATGTAACAACCTTTGTAATCTTAGCTGAATTGTACCTGAAGAAGGCCACAGAATGAGTCCCCGAAACGTTGTAAATTTTACAAATAAACCACAGTTAAACCGAAAATCAAATTCTTTACTAACTAATATAGAGTGAGACATTATGAAATATTACATTTTTTAAAAATGTTTATACGCTTTTTGTCAGTGAGGCGTGAATAATGATATCTTGTGTAATAATGAGTATTTCAGATTAGATATATAATAATCTGCCCTCGGGGCTTGGAGTAGGAGTTAGAGTGCCAACCTCGTATACCGAGTCTCGGGTTCGCAACCCAGAGCAGTTACGATGATTTTAAATTTAATATCATTTGGTATACCAGATGGCTTCCAAAACTAGAAATGCCTGAACCCCCAATAGATAATATACTATTACAACGGTTATCGTCTAAGTCTTAAATGGCCTAAGTTGCCGAAAAGACTGTGTGAATGTGTATAGATGAGTGTAATAATTTTAATAAAGTGGAATTTTTATTGTTTGCCGATGACTTGAAAATCTTTAAGAGTATAGAGACGGAGGATGAAGTTGATGATTTACAACAAAGTTTGGGATCGCTTTCTCCGTGGTGTTCGAAGAACGATCTTTCATTTAATTCAAGAAAATGTAAATCCATCTGTTTTACGAGATCTAGATCTACCTCTTGTAACAATTATTATTTAAATGAAGTAGCCCCTGAAAGTGTTACATCCGTTAGGGACCTCGGAGTGATCTTTGACAGTAAGATGAGTTTTCATCATGTTGAAGACACAGATCGGTTCAACAACTGGGATTTATCAAGAGGACCTGTGAGTTTACATCGATGCTGCTTTGAAGGCGTTGAATTCCCTCTTGATTACGCAGATTCTTGTATGCCTCAAGTGTTTGGTCACCGATTTTTCAAATCCACATCGGGAGGCTGGAAACCGTGCAGTATACGTTTTTTCGAACGGTTGCGCGGCGTTTGGGTCTCCTGACCCTTTGATTGACCATAATTATAAGGCTATAGGTCTTCCCTCTCTTGGATCTTGCGTGTTTATAACGACATTAAATTCCTTCACAAATTGATTAGTTGACTGCCCATTGCTCTTGGCCTAAATTAGGTTTAGGGCTCCCACTGTGCATACAAGGATCAATTCCACATTTGTTTTGGGAAACTTTACTCATTCTTATACAGCCAACAATACATTGGAGAGAATGTGTAAATTTGTAAATGATAATGCGGTCGATCTGACAGGTATAGGATTAAATTAGGATGTACTTGGGGTTTGAATGAGAGGCGTTCTGAAAAAATGTTAGAATTATTCATTGTCAAAGGTCGAAATATAGTATTGAACAATATTGTCATCATTATCATTACTATATATAAAGCGTTAGCCGCTGACTTCCTGTCCCTGGGTATATGTGCTAGTCAGAGCGCTGATTGGTCAAAATAAAAGGAAGTTGAGCCAGAGAGAGAAATTTAAAACCTTAAAATTTTGCAATTGCTCGTCAAAGGCCACTTGTTAATACAAAATGTGGTCTATAATTAAAAATTTCCCTAATAATAATGGAAAATTTGTTGATCTTTTACAAAAAAAAAATCAATTTTATTTGATATGTTTTAAATTCTTAAGAAAACTCACCGATCTTAATGCCTCTCTGCCAGCTGAAGTTGACTGATCTTGATCGTATTAAAACATGATCGCTGAATTCAACATCGGTAACTGAACCAATTAGCTCATTCGATCGAAGGTGTTCCTCAATTTCAGAATCCAAAGCCCGAACGGCCCATCGGACTCTTTCAATGCGAGGTGCATTCGGAAGTAGAGGAGGAGCTAAAAACAAACATTTCATAAAATAAAAGGTTTTATAAAAATATTTACTATTTATTATAAAGATATTTACCTCTATCCGGAAAATCTTGATCGTCATTATTATTTTCAATAAGTGAAGGGGACGGTTGAATATGAGGTCCGGAAACCGAAGCTCTGCCATGAATTGGTGCTGATGGAGGTGGTGTTGTTGATGTGGAATCTTGAAGAGATCGAGATGTCTTATACGGCGGCATCATTTTTTGACGTCGTGTGAGAATCGGAGAAGCTGAAGTTGTGCCGTGAAGTGGAGAAGGAGCTGCAAGGGTTGAGCATAAGCCATTCCCAATATTGGAGACTTCGTCGCTATTTGAAGAAGGGGAAGCAACGCCAATCACATGCGAAATGCATTCATCTATTTGACTCTTTAAACTCTGAAAAATAAGAGGAAATTAAGGATTAATTTATTGCAATATAAAAGAAAGAAGAAAAATATAAATATAGACTATGTGTTATTAAGGGGTGCGTCTCGTGATAATTTTGAGGGTTTCCAGCGGGCACAATTTTGAAGCTATCGACCTCAAATTTTTTTTTTTTTAATTAAAGCTACAAAATTTTTTTTTTTAGTTAACACATTAAGTTTCGGAAGACACCGTAAGTCAAAATAGAAACTAAATTTTTTTAAAAATTTGAATGTATAATTCATTATTATAATTTAGTCGTGACCTATCATTTATATATATAATTCGCTATTGTCCGTCTGTCCGTCTGTCAAGATCTATTTGGGCAACTTCCTGTTGGAATTTTGAAACGAAATTTTATATGTCTAAAGAGGACCTTCTAGGGATTACAGGAAAATTATTTTCATCCCAAAATTCCAATAACTTTTTGAGTTATTAATTCCTAAAGTTACGATTTCTCCCATAGGAAATGTATAGAGAAATATTTATGTATTCTATGAATGTAAACAAATCCTCAAGATGGCATTGGATTGGAATAGTAATAATTTTTTTTTTTCATAATTAAGAAAAGCTGAGGGGGGTCCAGGGGGGGGGGCGAAGCCTCCCTGTCTAAACGTCGCCTGTCATATTTAAGAAAAGACAAGGGCCAGAAAAAATAAAATCAGATAAAAACAAAATCAATTTTTATCAGATTTTTCTTTATTTGATTGTCGACGTTTCGGACGCCAGTTGCGTCCTTTCTCATGACAATCAATTGCCCTGAGACTGGCGACAATCAAATAAAGAAAAATCTGATAAAAATTGATTTTGTTTTTATCTTATTTTATTTTTCCTGGCTGCCATCCGCTATCCTTATTATATTGAGTCATATTGCAGTCGGATGAAAAAAAATCATTGAAGCCCATCAACTTAGAATTAATAATATAATTTGAAATTGATGGATAGCAAAGTGAGAGCTCTGATTATAGTGTAAATGATACCAACAGTTTGTGTGGTTTAGAAGATAAAAACTCGAGTTGATAATCCTTTTAATACTTTTTATCATTAATTGATGGCTTTTTGTTTACCAATTAGAAGTAAATTTAAAACTCGTTGGTTTGATTAATTTATTTATTCATTGCTTATATAGTAAAAGAAAAGATTTCTCACCTGGAATTCCTCATCGTTTAAATGGGCGGTATTTTGTGGTTCACAAACGGTCATTAAAAAGTCCAGGCCTTGGTTTGCCCAACGGGGTCTTAATCCTCTACCACGGTCACATCGGTCTTTCACAAATCGCATCCAAAGACTGGCAAAACAAATCATCCGTCTTGAAAGTAATGCTCGAGACTCTCCAGTCACAAGACGATAAGCCTCTTTCAGGTACTAAAACAAAAATCAGCTGGATTTAGTTTAAAAAATATAAATTATTAATAATTAATCTTAAGGAAATGGATTTGCAGCCAAGGAGAATAAAAAAACTATTTAGTTTCTTTCGGTCGACGTTATCAATATTGTTCAAATATTTTATGTATGCCACAACAAAATCTATGTGTGCTTTCTAACAATCTTTGGTCCCGAGGAAGGACGCGATTGGCGTCCGAAACGTCGACCGAAAGAAACTAAATAGTTTTTTTTATTCTCCTTGGCTGCAAATCCATTTCCTTAAGATTAATAAATAACAGCCATTCTACACTTTTACTATTATTAATTATACTAAAACTGCGATGTTTGCGTTTTTTTTTTTCAACTTTCTCAACTATTTTTTATGCGTTTGATTTAAAAAATGAAGACTGTTTTTCTAATAAAAGAACATGCAAGTTCCCGCTAATCATAATTAAAGAAAAATAAATCCCTGTATTCTTGGATCAAAATTAGGGGCGTATATAGGAGGGGGGGGCCGAGGGGCCCCCCCGAAATTTCCCAAACACATATACATATATAGGGATATACAGACATCAGTGCAACAAATTTTTCCGCAGGATGGAAAACTTTGGTTCCGTAAAAGAAAAAATGTTCCGCAAAAAATTTCGTGTAAAAAAAATATAGTTTCTTAAAAAAAAATTTTCGGCAGAAAAATTTTTGAGTTCGGCCCCCCCCGAAAAAAATTTCTATATACGCCCCTGATCAAAATCGATGTTTATTTTTACATGATGATTTGAGAGTGAGTTAAAGGGGTCCAATATATTAGGGAGTGAACAACAAAAAATATATTATATATTATATATATTCTTATAATCTTGGAGTTACATTAGAAAAAAATTCTTTTAAATTTTTGCCATGAGCTAAATGAATGCTTTGGTGGACTTAAAAAATTAAAAATGAGGAAATAATAACAAAATGGCATGTAGTTAATTACTACTTTGTTTCTTTTTACTTAAAAAATTAATATTAAAAAATAAACATTGATTGACCCAGAGATTTTCTTCAATTGTCTAGATTAGCTGTATTTTTGGATAAAATCTTTAATTACGATCTCTTACATGGTAAAGTAAAAGCGTCTTGATTTTTGAAATTAGAAAAAACATTAGAATTAGCGGTACATGTTGAAAATTAAAAATAAATTAAAGGTTTAGTTGCGAATTTAAGGAAAAAATTTATTGAGGAAGGGTGGGGGAGATCTACCACTCGTATTCACATATATATATAATATACTCGAGTGTGTATATTTTGTATAATTGGAAAGGGATCATCCACATATTACGTAACGCCTTTTTTGACGATATTCTAGTCCCCAACCCCCCTCCGAAACCGGAACTTGTTTTAAACTTTTTCTTAAAATTTCCCTATACAAAATTGATATCATTTTACCTTTTTTTTCCACATTTGCAAAAATCATTTGCCTTTTTTTTTTAGTATACAAGTCTCATCCCATCTTTTCCAACTCAAAAATGTTTATAAATTCAACTTTGAATTGTTATGTCACACTTAGAGAAACCCCCGGGTCTCCCATGTCACAATTAGTTTTGGCTAGACCCCTCCTAACGCGTTTCGTGATATGTGGACGACCCCAAAGGTATTTATTTTTAATTCACAATTTATCTAATAAAAAAAAAAACGTGTAACCTCGCTTAGAATGATTACCTCAAATCCAAATTTATATCCTAAATGAATGACTTCGCGACCTCTTGCTTGAAGTGCTGCTCTGTCTATTTCATCTAATTCAGTCATTTGTCGGGCATCACAAATCTCTTCAATGGTCAAAAGAGATTCTTTAATATCGTTGCCCAGTGCAAGAGCTTTTATCTGCAAAGAATCCAAAATTAATATTATTTTTTAAACAACATAGAATGTTCTTAATATAGGTCTATTCTCAAAGCAAAAACGTAAACTTTTAACATCTGTAAATAGCGTTAATTCGTTTTAACACTTCCTTGCCTCAAATTGCTATTCTGTAAGCAAAAAAACTTTAAAGCCAAAGCGTTAACACTTAGTCAATAGTGTTAAAAATTAATATCATGTCTAGGGGGTGGCTTTAATATTTTAACGCCGTATTTAATGCATCAAAATGGCGCTTTAACCTAAAAAGTAAGGTTATGATTTTGGCAGCTTTGAAAGCAACATGTTAACGTCGCTGTTAAAAATTTAGAGAATAGCATTTTTTAATGTTGGTGTGTCAGATAGGCCTGTAGATTGAAAATAAATCAATGTAATGCGCATGTGCGAGAGGTTATCGAGGGGGTCTAAAAACACAAACAATCAGAAAACAGCTATCTTCATATCGATTGTTAACACCTGGTGCTAAAAAATAAAATGTTAACGTCGCTGTTAAAACTTGATTTAGAGAATAGAATTTTTTAACCCCGATGTTATTACTTTACTTTTTAACACCCATTTGTTGATGTTAAATTTTAACATCTGATTTTAGAGAATAGAGCTGACGTTAAATTTTATTTAGAAATGTAAAAGATATTATATTTCATATAAAATGTTTAATAAATTGCAGTATAATTAGGAAAGATTAGGTCTTTTTAAGAGGAAGCAGTGTTACGTTTTTTTTTTGAGCAGTGTATTATAAAAAATATAAATACTTTAAGTTCCGCCACTGCATCATGTATCCGTGAACACGTTGATATTCCTTCAGCATCGGCTTCCAAATCCTTTCGTAAACTTTTAGCGAATGCAACAGCTTTAAGAGCACGTTCACGTGTCAATGTAAGTAACGATTGAAAGTCTCGACAGACTGCAAGAATTAAAAGCCTTAAAAGAAAAACAAATGATTAATCATTAAAGAAGGAAGTTTTATCAGATAATATAATGTAGCATAATAATAGCATACTTTGGTGAATCATTGGAATCACTTATTGTTGTGGAGTCAATATTTTTCGTGAGATCTTCAACAATTGAGCAGAGAGAGTCACCAATCACTTGAAGATTGGAGGAAGCAATTTTACTGCAAAATAAAAACACGAATTTTTAGAGATGCCATTGGCGGTCCCCCTCATCCTTGTCAGCAATAATAAGCAAATCAACCTCCACCATTATATTGCTTACGTAAATATTTCATATATTTTTCGTCTGTCTTTATTTCCCAATTTCTCAAAATCAGAACTAACGATTTTGATTATAATTCAAAAATCAATTATTTTTTACATGCTCTTTAAAAAGTATATCAGTAAAATTTTTCGTGAAAATTGTTTGAAGTTCACTTTACTGATGTAGTATTTCAGATTTTGCAAATTTATTTTCCGGCTCTTCCTTCTATAGAGCAAATGTTAAATCCCTATGGGAATTTGCATGTTAATTTCGATTCAAAAGGGGGTCAAGGGGGTCCCTTTTGGAACTTTTTACACATTTAAAAAAAAATTTTCCAATCCTTATGACCCACACAGCACGGAATATTGCAATCTTGCTCAATGTTGACAATATTGCGGCAACATTGATGCAAGCTCAAACAGCAATATTGCTAGTTTGGAATATTGCCGCTGCAATGTTGCCAAGATTCGCAATGTTTCTGCAACATTGCTGCAATATTTTGTGCTGTTGGGGGAAATTTTGTATTTATTTAAGTTCTCTATTGTGTATAAAATATCCAAATATGAGATTATAATTTATTTCAAGCAGTCAACATTTAGAATGCAAGTTTGGAACTAAGGTGCTATGGGAAACTAAATATATCTCGACACAAAAAATTCTTTTAAAAATATTTGTATTATTTTTAGGAAATCTGAATAGTTTTTGTAAAAATTCTGCTTTTTTTTAAGAGTATACGAAAAATCAAGTGAGTGAGTTCACGATTTATTTTTCAATAAAATTTGATTATATTTACCAAAAACTTTCTCCAGCACAAGAAGCTCCTCCTGGGATATGTGGGAAAGTTTCTTTAACAAAATTCCATTCTTCTTCTAAAAGATTTTTCTGAAATGAATCCTGCTGGACCATCTGTACCCATTGTTTTATATAATCTAAATAAACCTACAATTCAAATCAATTATTGAGTTAAATGCGGATTTTAATTTAATAATTAATAAAATACGTACTTCGAGTAAACTTTTAATGCTGGCATCAAATTCGTTGACACCTTCATGAAATTTCGCTAAACTTTCAGCTTCGCAATCCCAGAGAGCTTTATTTACAAGATTTAAATATCTTTCTCTATATAGTACCGCAATCATTAATCCTTCTTTAAGCTCTCTCATTAACTAAAAAAGAAAGAATAAGTTAATCATTTCGAATGGTTAAAAGATATCAGAATAAAAAAAAGACAACTTACTTGTCTTATACTGAGGATTGATGGTTGTTCTGGTTTTTGTTCAAGACGCATTCGAATAAATTCATGAATGAAATCGAGTGGAATTCGAGACAAAAATAAAAACCATGAACTAAAAGAAAAAATATTAATAAAGTTATGAAGTTATTTAACTCTTCAACAGAAAAAATGTGGGTGTTTTAACTTAATCTAAGAAACTTTTCAGGTCTATTCTCTAAAAACAGACGTTAAAATTTAAAATCAACAAATGGTGTTAAAAAATCACGTAAAAACAATAAGCGTTAAAAAATGTTTTTCTCTAAACAAAGTTTTAACAGCGACGTTAACATGTTGCTTTTATTTCAAAAGTATCAAAATCTTACCTTACTTTTTAGGTTAAGGACACCATTTTTATTTTAAACGTTAAAATATTAAAGGCACCCCCTAGACATGACATTAATTTTTAGCACTATTTACTAAATGTTAACGATTTGGCGTTTAAGTTTTTTTTTACAGAATAGGATTGAGGCAAGGAAGTGTTAAAATGAATTAATGTTAATTAAAATTAAATATACAAATTAAACACTAGGTTATTTATTTCAAAGGTTTTATTAATTAAAAAATCACTTCTGATGATGACAAGGAATTGTCGAAATACGTATCAAGTGTTAATTTTTTAATTAATAAAACCTTTGAAACAAATAACCTAGTGTTTAATTTGTATGTTTAATTTTAATTTACAAAATGTTTCAAAGAGAACCAACGGTCGAAAGTTTGAATCTTATGAATTAATGTTGTTTATAGATGTTAAAGGTTAACGTCTTTGCTTCGAGAAATAAAAGTTAACGTTTTTGCTTAGAGAATAGACCTGTTTATGAATTTAAGATTTTCAATTGACTTATATAGCTGAGGAGTAGAGATAGTTTCAATTTAAATTATTATAAATTACCGATAAGAAGGTAACCCTAAAGCTTTTGCCTCTTCACTCCAAAAGCCAAATCGCCGTAATTCCTCTTCGTTACTCTCTTGTATTGAGGGTTCATGTCCTGGTGAGGAAGCCTCACTATTTGTTGCTGAATTCGGTGGGCTTTTCTCAGTTGGTTTCTCTAAAGATAGCATTGCTGAATGGAGAACAATACGATAAATTTTATCCAAAAACGCTAATGATTTTCTTAATCCTTTTGTTTTTAGAACACTTTCAACATACTTTCTAAAAAAGAAAATTTGAAAAAATTATATATTTTTTCAAATAAATGATAATTTTTAATAATACCTGTAGGGATTTGAAGGACAAGTTTGTTTACAAAAGACAGACATTGGCACAACATTATAAAAATCAATGTTGGCCTCCATTCCATCGATGCTCGAGGTCCCAGAATCAGACCATCCACTGCTCTGTTGAGATGATGCCGTTGAATTATTCGAGTCGGATGGACTTCCTCCAATATCAGGATCAAAATGTACAGTTAAATTTCTATTACGATATGTTTTTCCGTTTTCAGCTGACGTACTCCTAAAAAAAATTTATTCTTGAAATATTTTAAAACGATATATATTATAATAGTAAAATAAAATATTATAAATACAGGTAACTTTTATAATTTAAATGTTTTTTCATTTAGAATGCTCAAGAATACACTAATTTTAAGCAAAGGATATAGATTTATGTCATCTCGGGGTCAAAATTGAGTTTTTATGCTTTCTGTACAGAACACATTTTGCTGAGCAAGCCTGTGTTTTTAGAATTATTTATCATTTTTTGTTTGGAAGATATGAATTTTTAAAATTTTGGTAATGAAAAAAAAAATGAGTTCAAAAGTCTTGTTTTTTCAAATTTTTTATATAAAATACATCGATTCTGATGAAATGAATATTTCATCATATAAGATGAACGAGTGAATCGAAATCAGTAATAAAACAAAAAAATCGATTTTTTTCAACTTTTTTTAATCGGTTCTCCTGAAAATTTCGCCCAGTGAAGATTTGGTACCTTTTCATGTGGACGAACATATATTAAACATTTTTAGTACCCCCTCCTCCCGTGGCCAAGAGGCTAGAGTTGTTGACAAATGTCAATAATGATAGTCTTAAAGTAATGTTGTGTTTGGATACCAAATGGCATAAATAAATATGTCTGGGCCCTCTAATATATCGTTTCTAATAATAGTCTATATAGCCTAAGATGACGAAATGACTTGAAAAAAAAAAAAAAAACATTTTTAGTGTCAATTACAAATTCACGTTTTAGATAGACTGGAATAATATTTAATCTAATTACGCCATAATACAAGTCTCTATTTATTTTTTGATAAGAAAGTCAGTCTGGCCTATAATGACTAATAACAATAAATGTTCCATTGAAACAAATTGGACCAGTGGACAAATAAGAATCTTTGTATGTGCTTATTAATGGGTGTCAAAAATTAGTTGTTTTTTTTGTTTGGTCTTGAACGATAAATAATTTGTTTGGGCTTATAAATATTTTCTGACTTCGTTTGGAAGAAGTAATAAAATATTAACCTGCTGAAGTTGAAGAAATCTTGATGACTAAAATCATCATTGCTGCCATGTGGAGAGGCTGTACCAATTCCTGATGATGAGGAGCCACTCCATCGATCTTCCGAGGCGTCTGTTGAGAATCGAGAGTGTTCTCCAGGGAAAAGTAGAGATCGAAATCCACATTTTGGGAATGTTAATAATTTACTAAGAATTAATAATTTAAGGCGGTGGTGTTTCGTCATATTGTACCATAAACACATGGCCTGGAAAAAAGAAAAAAAATGTTTATTTATTAATTTGAACAGTGATGAAGACAAGGAACGTAATTATTTTTTCTAGCAGAACAGAAAGTTTCTGATGTTATTGAATTTCAACTTTTTTAAGGGATTATTATTATTGGTTGTATCAGTATTTTGAGTAAAAAATTAATTCAAAACAGGGACGGTGCTCAATTGGACGGCGCTAGTGCTTGCCCCTCCCCAAGCTCCTCCGTAGCTCCGACACTGATTCAAAATATGAGTCGAATAAATTTTTGATGAGAATTTACTTATTATCACTTAATAAAATTTTGATTTTATTTAATAACTTACTAGGAAATTAAGACTTTGTTAGAGAATAAACAAATATTACCTTTTAATTATCCTCTTTTTAAATAAAGAAAAGAAAAAAATAGGCCCTACAATTTTTCGGAGGCCATTTAGATCCTGTCTCTATTTATTTCAACTTATTGGTAGCCAATTAAATTGAAATAAATTGTCGTATGAGACGGGGTGAGAACCCGCGACCCTTGGTACAGAAGGCTAACCCCTTCACCAAGGCTGAGGGCTTTTCTACTGTTTAAAATCGATCATTTTTTTTCATTGTTGATAAAATCAAAATTTTATTAAATGAATTTTGATATATTATTAATAATTCCCTTAATGAAGAAATTCCATGGATGAGTAATAATTAAGAGGATCAGGACCGTGTAGGAAGCCAGCAAATAAAAAATTTTTGTACGTGTACAATTGTTGGTATATGCAAATTATTACTATACTTATATGAACCGATATGTATCCTAAGCTAAGCAACATTAACAATTTATCGTCCTGAGGATGGGAATGATACATTTCTCAAATGTCGACAAAATTTAAATAAAATTTTTTATTCTGTGCAGGCTTATACACTAAAAATGTACATTTTCTCTTTTCTAAGGAGTCTCAAAGTCATTTTCTTTTTTTGTTACCTAGCAGAAAAAAAGGAGAAGCTGATAGATTAAAAAGATTACCTTGACACGACCAACAAAAGGAGCAGATCTATATAAGGGATGCTGAAGTCCAAAGGCTTTGCTCGAGGGATAAAGTGCCTCAGCAGCTTCTAGTCTTCGCAATAATTGCTCAACTTCACTTAGAGCCGTATTTTGTGCTTCCAAATATGTCTTACAAAATACAGATAAACATCCTTCTCGGGAACAAGCAGTCGCTCGAGGGCCATGCTCACATGTTAAATCTTTGGCAGTAAATCTAAATAAAAGAAAATTTATTATTAGCATTTAGAGACATAATAGAATATTATACTAATAAATATAAACAACTATTAAGTTAATATAGGCCTAATATAATATAAATCAGAAATTAGCGATTTTTTACATAAAATTTAGACTAATAAGGTGAATCGTATATCTGGACCTAATTCAATTTAAAAAACGGTAACCCCTTTTTTTTGTAAATTTTACTACAAAATAGATCAAAAAATTGACGATGAGATGGGTTGCAAATAAATATTAAATTTAAAATTTCGATTCTCGGATGAGTACAAATATAGGTCTATATATATAATTGTAGCAGCAACTTTTTAAGTTAACTGATGGTCGGTTAGGTTTTTTATTTTTAGTTTTTTAGCCAACTGACTTGAAAAATTTCCCAGTTTCGACTAGATAGTCATCATCAGCCTGCGGTTAAAAAATATCTTCTTTAATTTTATTTACATTCAACTTTCATTTTTAAAGATACAAATTTTTTTATTTCTGAACTTAACCGACTATCAGTTAACTTGACAAGGAAAGCTGCTGCTACAATTATAAATAAATATTAAATCAATGGAACAAATGAATTCAAATTTTAACACTCACGAAAAAAAACTAAAATAAGTTTTATTCATGTCAAAGATACTATTTTAATATTGTAAAGGAATATAATGGCTTCAGTTATTGATTGAAATAAAATTTGTTCTCCAATTGATCTAATGTATTAATCGTTTTGTTTCATTCTAATTGCATATGTAAATCTAATGGAAGAGGATTGCAGTCAAAAAAGGAGTCTCTATTTCTATCAAACTCTTTATTGGGAAAGTTTTCAATTAATTCACCCTACCACGTTCATCCTTTTAATGAGTATAGATATTAGCAATCACCAGGGGGTAGAGAGGTTTTTTATTAATGTTAATTTTTCAACTGCCCGAAGACATAATTATGAGATTTTAATTATAGACCTATTTTGTATTAATGATTAATGATAATCCTAGAGTAGATAGATGAACAAATGAAATGATGGAGGTATTTTCAGGACAAATTTTATTCCACTATACAGTCGACGTTTCGGGGAACTCAACGCCTCCCGCCCTTCATCAGGACTCTAGATATATACAGTGAGGGACAATATTTCTACTTGTGATTATTTCTTTGTTTTCAAAAAAATATTATATATTTTTTAAAGGAAACTTTTATGGTTCAAACCTAGAATATTTCAAAGAAAGATTTTCTTTTTCTTTTTTAAAAACAATGAAATAATCACAAGTAGAAAACGCATGGTGGAACTTAATATTGACCCTCACTGTACAAAGGGAAACATACAGCTAGTTTACTGCCACTTTCTCTTTTTTTTCTCCTGTGTTACATATATTTTTACAACAACTATTACTTACACACTATTGTTGTAAGAATATATGTAACAGTAGTGTGTAATAGTTGTTGTAAGAATATATGTAACACAGAAAAAAAGAGAAAGTGAAGGCGCGGGGGAAGAGAGGGGACGGCATATTATAATATTAGCAAGGAGAGGGCGGTAAATTAAATTTAAATTTTTCCCCTCCTAACAAATCTCCTAGATCCGGCTCTGTTTTAGAGTTAGTTAATTTTAAAATCAAGGATCTCTTTGGTGGATGTTTTTCTGCCTACATCCGTCTTCCATTATATTAATTGAATTATAATTGGATGATAATATCAAGAAAAAGAGAAATTGTAAAATCAACCATCAAGTTTATTATATTTTGAGCTACCTCTGCCCTTCCCCCTTCCTCCCCCTTGTGATTACAATGAACATTGGTGATGGATTTCGTCAACATATAAAATATTTTGTAAATAAATGATTGCCTAACACAAAATCACCACCAAAATTATTAATTCACTGATAAAGGGCGGCGTCGAAATAAATTGATCATTTTCTCTCCATTTTTATGTTAAAATTAAATAAATTAATAATACAACCTGTAGCTCATTATGTCATTGAGAACAGATTGAACAGTTTCGCGTTTCTCGCATATATATTTATCTTGCTGCATGAGAGTGCGATCGGCATGCCAGGCTTGAAGCTCCAGCCAGATAAGATCTTTAAGTTCATTTTGCCACACATGCTCTTCTCTTGTAAGCTGAAAATACACAATTTAATCATTAAATGAGAAAAATAAAGTTTTTTTTTTTTGATAAAAAGTAAAAAAATATATACCAAATTGCGTTGCGCTTTATCCGGTGGTTTGTCTGGACTGCCCATTCGAATAAGCAAAGAGAAGGTATTATAAAAATTGATTCTATCTTCTGAACAAGTTGAATTATTAACAGAAGCGGATTTGTCGGAGCGAAGAGATTTGACTTTAGAAATCACTTTACATGCAACTACTGGCTTGGAGATTAAACTCATAAAACGTTTCGAAGTTTCAATCTGAAATTAAATATTAAAATAAATAAAATGAAAATACATTTGCAAAACAAAATCAACCTATGAAATATCATTTATTCAAGTTAATACACAAAAACAAAAAAAAAAAAAAAAAAAAAAAAAAACAAATAGATGAAAATTTTTAGTTAATGTAGGTAGCTTAGAATCAGAACACACTCTCTCGAAAAATAAATATTGATAATAATAATAATAATATATACCCGGTATATATACTGTATATCAGTGGCGAATCTAAGGGAAGGGGGGGGGGGGCTGGGGGGATGCAACCCCCCCCCCCCCCCCGAAATCCTTGGTAATAAATGTCACATTAAATTGTATATATCTAGAGTTGTAAAATATCTAGAGTTTTAGAACAATTCTAAAATATTTTAGGATTGCTTAGGTGGTCTAAAAATATACTTCTAGATACATAAAATTTAAATAAAATTTTCGCGAGAGGACCCCCGGTCCCCGCTTCCCGTTGAGGGGTATACCATATCCCAAACACCAATCAGCTCCCCTCCCCAAATAAATTTCTAGATACGCCACTGATAATAATAATACTCATTTTAAGTGGAATATGATGAAAATAATAGCGGGTTTAATGACAATTTAAAGATTATAAATTTTATATTCGTTCCTATTTTATTTTACCTTTTACCTTTTATATCCTAAAATATCTAGTATTAGATCAGGTTTCAAACCCGTTCTACTCCCACCCCCCCTCTTCCCTGAGTACGTCTCTGCTCATCATATTTATTAATGAATCGTATTATCATATTTTTATTTTTATTTATTTATTTGTTTATCCTCAAGACCTCTATTCCCTAATCTTATCTACTAGGCCAAATGATACGGGGTACGTGTATGGCAGGTGTTAACTCTATTATTTATTCATATTATTTGAATAAATACAGATGATTTCTGAATCCATAACCCCTAATTGCAGAAGCTATCTGAAACTTGTTCAAAATGTATTATTTAAAAATAAATTTTTATTTATTTTTCTCTCGTGAGATAAGAAACTGAGTTTCGAAACGTCTACAATGACTGTGTAAAATTTTCATTTCCCTCTTTATCTAATAATCCGACTAAAATAGACATTTTTAAATAAAATAAATACCTTGATAGCTGGTTGAGGTGCTGTGAGGAGTGGGGGGAGACTCTCTGCTCTCTCCCCATCAGGTTCATCCAAAGTAGGAGGCATACTATGACGGACGTTTCCTACCAGAGGCTCATCTATTTGTTGTTTCATATTGCGTTCTGAATCGCGTAAAAGTTTTTGCGATCGTTTTGAAATGCGACGATTACTTGTTGACGAATCACGTGAACCAACTGGATTTTCACCTTTTGGTGATTCTAGAAAAAAAAAATCAAGATTAGTTTCATTCAAAGTAAGCAAGTTGTAAAGATTGTAGTAAGGAATAAAGAAAAGAGCAATTGCAGCTACGTTTATTAATCACTTCAAGCAATTTATATTTTAGTATAGAATGTATAAAAATAATTGAAAATTGAACCACAATCTTATTTTCACTTACAATACTGCAAATCGGACTCTATTTATTTATTTATTTTCTGAGTTATAAGCTGTTAAAAAGTCACTGCATGTGATCGGATCTCTTTATCGCATCTATCACAAGAGACAGATTGCTTTCGTGCCAGAAATAGGATCTGTGGCAGTGGAAAATGTCTTATAACACAGATTGTCATTTAAAAATGGCATATGTTTAGCGAATTTTGGGTTATTATACAGGCACTGTACGGTGTTTGAGGAGACTGAGTCGATTCATAATCAGTTTTGTTATTATTTAATCTTTTTGGGTCGTAAATAGAGGATGGGTTAGATTTCCTGAAGTACTGCTCTTTCACAGCCACCGGGCCTGGGGTAAACAAATCGGAGTCATCCCCATTTAACCCAAAAGGAGATTTTATTGAATAATTTTTTAGTTTAAGAGAAAATTACAAGTTGAGAGGAAGGGCAGAGGCAGGCAAAAAGAAAATATTCTTCTGACCTTCCTATCAACATTAACATCACAGTTTAATTAAGAGAAAATTGGCCTGTTGTAAAAATTTTATCAAATTATAATAGAAGTTAAGTGAAAAATATGAACAATGTCAATATTTTCTCAAATACCGTACACACTCTGTATATATTTAACTTTATTAAAGAAAATGACTTCTTGTTTTAAAGTCAACATTAATAAAAAGCAAAACAAATTTTAATGTTCACCAACAAAATAAAAGTGATGAATAGTTTTATAGAATTTAGTGAAAACAGTCTTAACAGTACCATATTATTAAATGTCAATCTGAGCTTTAAATTTTGTTATATCCAAATAGTGTTTTCAGAGTCGAGTAAATAGAAGATATGATTATATATTATATAATAAAGCGTGCATAACTCTAATGAATTCGATTGACAGGTAGCAATGAATGAGTAATAGATAATTATTAAATTATAACTTCAAAAGAAAATACCTGAAAAAGAATTGTTGGAGTCAAGCTTGGATCGTTCTAGAAGTTCCGTGAAATAAATGCTATCAAGTGTATTTCGTCTTCGTGTCTTGGCGTGGATCACTTTGGGCGATCTCTTGCTCTCCCTGCAATGCAAATATCGTTAGATAATGTTGATGATTGAATGCACCACATCAAACACGTCACCTCCACCGTCTGTATAATAATAATAATAATACAAATCAGAGAATACAACTTTTGGTTGTTGTTAGTTCACACAATCGCCACCAGACTGATGTGAAATTGAGTTAATGGAAGTTAAAAAAACTAAATTGTGTTTGATGAAATAATTTGTTTTATACAATTTATGGAAACGAGATTCAAAAGTAAAGTAAATAGTAACCATTGATAAGATTATAATTAATGTGTAATTTGAAAAAGATAATGATAATCAATACTATATATTATAAAAAAGATTAGCTAATAAAAAAGTTATAAGTTTTTCAAGAAAAATGAATATAAAGAAATGATGATCATAACTTTCCTAATTAAGCCTAAATTGTTTGATTCTTCTAAATATATATATATATATATTTAGATAAATCATGAGTGTTAGTTAAAATCTGAATGATTAAATAGTAAAAAAGTGCAAGTTGGAAAGCACACACTCATGCATATAGAGCAGAGTTTTAAAACTTGTTTTAAGAGGAATTCTGTAACCCTTTTCTATTATTTAGTGCAATGGTGTGGATAGTTACAATGATTAGACCCTAACAGGTCTGTTCCTAAAATTTGGAGTGGAGGATTGCGAATTGAGACGCAGAGCAGGGCAGAGTAGTTCTGCCTGTACTGGTGAACGTTTCTATTTTTTTTTTAAGGTTACACAGCAGCATTAGGGCTTCTTCTTCCAAGGTCAAGGAGCTGGCCTATGGTTAAGCGACTTGGCCTTGTAATGAAGAAACCTCCTTCAATTATCTAATCCAATCATTTTATTATTAAAAGAAGTAGATACAAAAGTAAAATACATTTTCCCAGTCCCCCATAAAATGATGAGATATTGAAGGGGTTTCTTCATCAATAAGTAGCTTAAAGAAGGGACCGTTAATTCAATATATCAGAACAAACAGGTTCTTAGTCAAAATAAGCGACAAAAATTTGCTTGGATAACTGTGATTCAACGTCTAGCCTTCGAATTTATTGTATTGTGAGAGATTCTGCCAAAAAAGAATCGTAGAGAACAATCAAAGAACTTAAAAGAACAAAGTGTTAAATAATTTTTTTCTTTTTCGGCAAGGGTGTAGTAAGGGAAAAACAAAAACAAAGTTTTTTATTTTTCCAAATGAGTTTAATTCCTAATATTTCGAAGGCAGGCCTTCAGAGGAAGCTCATTTTACACTCCGCTAACATTACAATAACAGCCAAGGGTTTTTACATAATTACATAATTACAGAATGCTCACAAGAGTTACAGAGGTCAAATGGCTTTCTTTCTTGATGTAAAAACCCTTGGCTGTTATTGTAATGTTAGCGGAGTGTAAAATGAGCTTCCTCTGAAGAAGAGCCTTTGTGCCTTCGAAATATTAGGAATTAAACTCATTTGGAAAAATAAAAAACTTTGTTTTTGTTTTCCCTTACTACACACTTACCGAAAAATCAGCGTGGTTTCGGTCTATATTCTCTTGGCATCACTCATTAAGTTTTTTTCTCTAAAGCTTATAAAAATAAAAAGGAAGTAGGATTCACAGGATTCCCATAGCTCAGGAAATAAATAAATACCCACATGCATAATGAGTGAATGACTCGAATCAAGTGTCATGCAATAAAGAGATAAGAGTTTTTATATGAAGAAATGATAATTAGAGAGTATTATGAAGTTTTAATTTAAACATAATAGATCTCATGCCTTTGGGAAATTTTAATACAATGTCTTATTTATAAAGAAAGAAACAAATCGTCATTGTAGAAGCAACATAACATATCTCAATGGCAAAACCAAAATCAGAGTCCCTTTCCAAATCGCAAAGATCTGAACCCTGTCTGGTTAGATTATTAATATTAATATATATCTCAACGTAATATTTTTAATTTCATTTAAAAAATAAGTTTCCTGTATAATGGAAAACATACGCTTGATATCTTTTTTTAAGATATATGTTAATTTTGATATCATTTCCATTATTTTTTTTTGAAATTTCACTTGGACTTTATTTTTTGCAACTTGACATTGAATGGATTCCAGGGAAAAGAGGTCAGTCAAAAATGCTTTTTAAATTTAAATTGACTGACTTAATTTTATAAAATTTAAGATCTTATTTTGCTAACCCCTCTTGGCTTCGGGTCAAAAGAAATAATTTACTTTTTATAGACATAATAATTATGAGAGTAAAGAAAATAGGTTCATTAATTGATCCCTTTTATTGTCTCACTCTCTGAAACTTGAGAAGGCAAACAATTTGCATCATCTATTTGATATATTCAGTACACAAGAAATAATTAGCTCTACTACTGAATACTAACTATTTAACATATGATTTTATCCTCCAAATGTCCTTTATAAAAAATATTTTTAAAAATATTGAATGGAAATCAAAAAAATTATAATCATTGAACGAAAAATGTAACATTCGGACCATTTTTCCTTCTTGTATCAAATAACAAGTTAATAACAATAAGGAAGTTACTTTGAGTAGCTGGATGATTAGAGCAGATAATAAAGAAAACAATTTTCTTTTTTCGGGATCACGACAAGACGACATGACTATATTTGTTTAATTTATTTCCCAGTTTAGGCCACAATGTGAACATCATTTGGAGTATAAACCCAAACATACATTCACATTATGAGAACAGTCCAATGAAATTCGCATCATCAATTCATGTTTCCAGAAGTGTATATGACAAATGGTGAAGATAAAATTATAATATTTGAATTTTGCTTTAATAAAAGATTGTACACAACTTGGTAGTGTTCCAGAAAATTATTCAATTTCTGATAATGTCACTGAACATTTCTAAATCCGGACTTTTTAGGGGTTGCCATTCTACGAGAGTTTTTGACGCGTTGTTGTGAAGCCAAAAAAAAGGAGGGGGGAGATACAAAATTTGATATTTGAAAACCAAAACTCTATTTTTAAATACATTCGAAAGGCAAAAATTGATATCAGGCTAGAACAATAAAAACAAATTTAGCGTCTAGAATCTTTACAAGTGTATGTCTGTTCCCACGGGACTGGGGGATTACTCTCTAGAAAAATCTTATAAAAGGCCATCCCTCACTCTCTGGCCAGGATTTTCTCTGTAGAAGCTCTCATTTCAATTCCTTAGTTCTGTTTGGCTCGCGTTTTTAAAGCGTTAGAAACGCGGCAAAAACGCTGGTGTAGAATGAGCTTTAAAGTGTTTGAGAAATAATGCTTGTTTAAACAATGGACATTTGGGCTTGAAGGGTCAAATTACCAAACATCTTCTCCGAAAACATTGGTAAAAGCTGGTGTTGAAACAAATATTGGTGGGAGGTATTAAATTAGTGTCCGGAGGTCTGAAGTTCATCTAGTCCGATATGTCTCAATATTGAAATAAATTAGAAAAAAATAAAGTATTTTGGAGGAAGTATTGAGGAGATAGTATTTTAGAGGAAAATAGAATGCATTAGATTTAATAGAATAAGCAAAAGTATATAGAAGAGAAAATTAAAGATATAATCCTTTATCATAGCTTATTAAGTATAAATTAAATATAGGTAAAAGAAAGTAAAAAAAGTAAATCTAAATAAAAAATAAAGATTATAATTTTCAATTTTAACGATGATGAGAACTTACCAAAATTAATATTTGACAACTCACTATAATTAAGGATATTCATTTGTTCTTTTTCAGATTATTATGAGGATTTATTTAATAACTAATTTACTCTAATATAAATTTTAAATAAATAATAAAATAATTACAAAAATAAATACTGATAGACATGACGGAAAGCATCAGATGCAAAGTGATATTCAACAACGACATTGCATGATGGGAAGCGAGCGCGAAATTTCAAATTATTAATTTTCTATTTTATTATATATATTTTTTTTATTATTATTTATTTAAGGTCTTTTTCGGCATGGGAGGCCATTTAGACCCCGTCTCTATTTATATCTCTCTTACCAATTGGTAGGCAATTAAATTGAAATAAATTTTTGTCGATCGAGACTGGATGCGAACTGTGAACCCCTACACAAGAGGCGAATACTCTACCACTGTGCTATGGCCCAACGGCTAATTTATTATTGAATATACAATATTTCAAGATAGAATTGCTCTCTTTTTACTTTCTCGCATAAGAAGTATATATAAAGAAGGTAATAGTCGAAAAATTTATTATTTAGACCAGTGTTTCCCAACCTTTTGAAGTCCACCGCACCTCAAAGGAGCGTTGGGAATAACATTACACACTAGGGCCACCCTTGCTATTTTTTTCCCTTAGCAAAACGAAATTTTTGCCGCCCTCCGGGAAATTTTTTCCCCTCAACGAAATTTTTTTCCGCCTCCCCCGGAAAATTTTTTTCCTCCTTGCGTCAAAATAATTTTTTACCTTTTTTTTTTAGGAAGACGAAATTTTTTCCGCCCTGCGGATAATTTTTTCCCCTTGCATGAAAATCATTTTACCTTTTTTTTGGGAAAAGGAAATTTTTCCATTTTCCTTAAAATCATTTGACCTTTTTTTTTAGCAAAGCTTTATTTGTTAACTTTTTTTTACCTAAATATCTCGCGGCACCCCGGTTGGGAACCACTGATTAAGACCTTTCTGAGTCAATTTTTGGAATTATGTACGTGAGAATGTGTGGGCTAGTATGATCTAGATCAATGAAATTTTGCAAGTTTTTGCACAATTTCTAGATCTATACCAATTTAAAAAATTTGTCTATGGTTTTTCGAAAAGTGAAGGGGGCAGTGGGGTCCGGCATTAGGCAATATTACCCTCCCCTCCTTGAATGCACCACAGCGTCTCCTAAATCAAAAATTTCTGACCCCTTCTTCAAAAAATCACTACTGAAGAAATCCCGATTTTTTGTAATTTCAGATATCATTATATTAAACGTCAAACTGATCAGGATTTTATTTACAGATCAATCCGAAATCAGACCATAAAAATAAATAAAATTTAATCTGATCTCTCCTCTTTTTTCAAATTTTCACTTAAGAAAAAACCACATTTAATTTAAATGACTTGCGTTTTTTTTTTTTTGTTTCTCAAACTTTCTTGCATTCAAACAAAATAGCAGAAGCAGAGCGAGAGAGCGAGCCTCTTACCAATTTTCTTCACGTTGTCGGCGTTCTCTTGCCCGGCGTGAAATCCGTGTCCTCGGTGGGGTGTTTCCGTAATCGTCGTACTCATTAATAAGCGAATCCAGGGGCGTTAATGGGCAATCAAGACTGCTGTTAAACTCGTCGCCATCGGAAGCTCCTGTTCCGATTGTCAATTGTGGATTTGGAAATTCTCTATGTTTGGAGACCTTGGGTGTTGCGATCCCGGCGCTCTTCTGAAGGTTATTCACTCCCTCGCTAAACACACACATACAAACACAAACAGGATATACACGTGTACTTTTTCACTGGATCGTTAGAAACAAAACAGTTCGGACCGTAGCCACTGTGTTTCTAATCCTAACTATACTCTATCTGACATCTCTAAAATTGTTTTAATTAAAAAATCATATTATTATATAACGAATAATTAATTATTCCATTATCACGGTAGCTAAGCAATAAATGTTCGGAAAGGGGTAAATAAAAAATATAAAATTTGAAAGTCTCATCAAGGTATTAGTTTCACTATTTTATTTGCGATTTAAATATTTTATCTTTGCAAATCTAATAAAATGGAAAATGTGGGACATGGACATGAAGTAGCAGGGAGTGGGATATGGGGGTCCAAACCCCTCATCTCGAAAAATTATAAATAAAAAGAAATATATAGAGAGAAAAATGGTGTTATTACTAAAATTGATTAATGAAATTATAAAAAATATTTTATATTTTTTAAAATTTATTCATTTGGAAGATCATCCGAACCCCCCCCAGAAAAATTTCTTAGGGCCCTGTGAAGGAGCATTTGATTGTTGTCATTTATAGAAACTTTTTATATTATTATATAATAAGGAAAGAATAATAATAAATGCATTTTTTTTTATTTATTTCCTTATTAATATTGTTTATGGTTCATTTATGCAGAAAATAATAGACAAAATATTTTTCCACCTTGATGAGCCAAATCCATGTTCAAGGTAACTTAGAGCCTCTTCAAATAAGAAAAGAAGCACGGCATCATTTATTATTGAAGATAAATTTTACAGAAAGCAACTCTTAAGGCAAAATATTTATTTGTAAAGCAAATTCGTATAAACGAATTTGTATGAAATTTTTTCTCCCATCCTCTCATCATCTGCACTCAGTATTAACTTCAACACTCTCATTGATTAATTTATTTATATACAAGGATTGTTCAATAAAAACTGCTGTGAGACATTTTTTTATTTAACAAATTTAAACATCCAAGTAACCTACGACTCCCTGAGTTGCTTAATCTAGATGTAGATTGTAGATTGCTTCGAAGGGGTGTTATGTTGCACTGCGACTTCCTGGATCTAGGACCCCTAGGGGGGTCACGAAGCCTTACTCGGGGGGGGGGGGGGGGTCGCTGGCAAAAGGAAAAAGGCAAAGTTCTACGCCACAATAAAAACACAATTTCAGTGAGAAGGATGGGCTTGTTTATTTTTCAAAAATTTGTCAGATCTTGGTACTATTTTTGAAATTTTGAGGAGGCTCGAGGCTAATCGGATAAGCTGCGGATTACGAATCTAGAATTGCTATACAACTACAAATCCCATTTGCCATGAAAATTTTCAAACATTGCCAATGTCTCCAAAGGGGTCGCCAGAATTTTTCAACCTGTAAAGGGGAAGCATATCCAAAAAGTTTAAAACACAGATTTAGAGTATCCTTTTCAGATCGGTGGCTTCCAGAAAGCTGGGGATCTGGTGTGCTTCTAAGGATGGATAGATAGCAGACAATATGCTCCCCATATTCTTCTTCTCTTGTGGATAAGAGCTCCACAATCCTTGAGGAGCTGAGCTGGAGTCTCTATCTATAGATACTCTGATTCGACTGTTTCCAAACAACATCTACCACTCTGCCTGAATTGAAGAAACGCACTTTTAGTGAGAAAATCACACGGTGATATATCAGGATTGTTCTAAGACTTTGTATTTCATAAGCCCAATCAGATTTTAAATGAGTGGTACATGGTCATGAGGTCGAGTTTTATCATGCAGAAGAATGATATAACTTGAGAGCTTTCGAGAAATGAGAAGATTTAGAATATCCCCAGGGCAGCAAATCAATTCGAAGGCAGAGTAAATGATTCCGCTAACAGCAGAAAACATTTTATCAGCAGAGTATCTTGAGATTAGTCATACATAGAACTAATCTTCTAAATCTGTTGAATAAAAAATATCTTTCAGCATCTAATCGTGTTTCTATTGAACAATCCACGTATAATTCGTAACAATTTTTATTTGAAAATTTTTTTTTGATAGGATAATATCTTCGAATCTCTATTTTAAGTCTTAAGCGATAAAGTGACGTTTGGTTATTGGATGGCCAGCCATATCAGTGTATTTTATATAAATAAAATAAACTTGTAAGCATTGGCCCTGACCATAAACAGATAATACCTATTTGTTTTTAAAAATTTGTTTTCTAATCACTAATGCTGACTAATTGTTTCAATGTCAAGAACAAAAATGTTTTATAATGGACTTTTTTGTAGTCTTTTTTATTCATCCTACATAAATAATTAATTATTTGTCAGGGGTAGTTTGAGACTGTGAGAAGGTTTGTGGCCTGCCTCTCCGCGATTCATGTGAAATTATTATGCAGGTCGGTTTAAGTATACCTATAGAACCAAGGCCGAGAGAAAAAGAAAAATGTTTGTCTAGGCTTGAAATCTCGGCTTAAATTTGACCATTTAAAATTAATTTGAAAAAATAGTGTTATTGAAGGATGAAATAATGAAAGTCATATTTTCTAAACGATTGAATATCAACGTTTAAACTTTCACCAAGTTTATTATTCGCTTGTTGAATTTTATTTTATTTAAACAAATTACTAATTTCATGTTTAAACAGTTCACAGACAGAATAATTATAATTAGATTTTAAAATAATCAAGGTCATGGAAAGAGGAAATAAAGAAGTAGCAATGAGAAACAAGCAGAAGCCTGTTCTAGTTGTTTATTTAAAAAAAAAGTCTAAATTTTATTGCAATTTCATTAAATTAAATAGCGACGCATCGCTATTCATTCCTCTACCCTGAACGTCGCGACGTTCAGAGTAGAGGTGCCTCACCAAACGCCCTACTTTGGGAGTTCGTGTCCTAGAATCAAGCTTTAGGAGACATCGAGTTCAAATAAAATCGAAAAAAAAAAGTAAATGAGATCAACGATACACTATTTGACAACCAGGATGGGCAAAATCCTTTAAAAAGGATTAGCGACCTGATCCGCAGATCCGGTCAGTTCGGACGATCCGATCCACTAATCTAATCCGGCTGCTGCAAAAGGATTATCCGAAGATCCGACAAGCTGGGGCGATCCAATTTAGAAAAAGGATCCGCAATCCGAAAATTCGATCCGGACTTAATTTTTAGGCGTTTTGATGAATCAAAATGATATAAATATTTATTAAAAATTAAAAATAAATTTAAAGAATTGGTAATCCTTTGAAAAGGATAGCAAAAAGTCAGGATTGCTAATCTTTCGAAAAGGATTAGCGATCCTATCCTAGATCCTGTGAGCAAAAATTATTTTGATGAAGATCCTCCCCTAAAAAAGGATTTCGATCCAGATCCGAAAATCCTAAGACAAATTTTCGGATTTAAATCCAGAAGGATCGCGATCATGCACATCCCAAGATTCTTGAATTTGGGCCTCCCTTCCCAGTTGACTGCGTTTATATATGAAGACGAAAAGATACTTTTGATGCAACAAATTTCATATCCAAGTCTTTTGGTTGCCTAAACTCAAGGCTCATCTTGCTAATATTGGAATATTTACACGATACCTGTGACAGAGGTTACGGTTCGCAGTTGAGGAATCACTGATATTAGAAATTAAGAAAAAAATTTAATAGGTAGCTGAGAATTTAAAGAAAAATAAATGATAATTTCTTGTTTAAATAAATGATTAGAGTATAAATTCTAATAATTTGAAGAATTGACTAGCAGAACGGATTAAGATAGACTTTCGAATCATGGTGACTCAGAATTAAATCCACCTTAAACACTGAGTGTTTCGGGTTATGAAATAAAGCAGGAAACCATCCAAGTAAATTCCTAAGAAAGTTACTTTTACCAGAGCAATAGGAAAGAAAATATCACTCTATGCCATCTAAGGGTCAATGTGAACAGGTATTAAATATTTTTTTTTTTTTAATATTCTATAATATTAGATTTTATTATAAAAGACGTGTCAATTGAAAGGAAGTTGTAAATTGCTGACTGACCTTGTCTCCTGTTTTTTCATTAGACACCAAGTGAAAAGACAGAGATATACTTTATTTTCGTAAATAAATAAATAAGAGAAAAACTTGTTCATATTTGTCCCGTAATTGAGGGTTGGAAATGGTTTGAAAAAAAAAACTAAGCTCAAGAGAGGAAATACATGTTCAAGGATCTCGAAAATTTTAATGAAGAAATTATGAAACTCAGGATTCATAGGGACTTTGCAGTCAGGAGATTAAATAAAAAAATATTTTATTTAATTTCTATTTGCCGACGTTTCGGTAGCCAATCACGACCTTCATCAGGGCAAATAATGTCAATTATACATGATCTTAGATATTTTAATATTCATTGCAATTAAATACAATTTCTTTTTACTTTGATATGTACAGTGAGAGACAATATTAAGTTCCACTCATGAGTTTTCTACTTGTGATTATTTCATTGTTTTTAAAAAAATATATATTTTTTAATGGAAACTTTCATGGTTCAAACTTAGAAAAATTCCCAATAAAGATTTTCAATTTCTTTTATAAAAACAATGAAAAGAAAATACGCATGGATGGGATGCAAAGTCCCTGCGAATCCTGAGTAAATTTCCACAGTCATAAAACATCAAGTTTATATAGAAAAATTAAATTTGATTGGCCAAATATTGCGTGCGGTAGTTTAAGTCCCCGAGGTCAAAACTTTCAAGAAACACCTGGCATTAATGAATATTCTTTTAATTGAATTCTTACCAAAAGTTCTTTTAAAATACTCCCCGACACTGTAAAACGGGGTGAATGAAAATGAGATTTTAAAAGGAGTTTGAAGTTGAATGATAGTGGAGGAATTAGGTACAAAACGAAACTTTTGTGCGCTTATGTGAAATGAAAGCCTCTTTTCTATTCACCCTGTTTCGAATTGGGGATGTTTTATAATATTGAAATCATTAGCATCTCCCCCTCCCCTTTCCGCTCCTTTGAACAAAAAAATATTAATATTATGATTTTATCCACAAAAGTTCTTTTGTAACGCTAATTTGAATATAATATGTGCCACTGACAATCCACCTTTACTACACTAAAAACTTCGCCCCCCCCCTCCTTAAAACAATTGACAATGACTTTAATGGAAAACGAAAAAATTTGTTAAACATTATTTTTAAATACGAAATATCGAATTTCGAATATCAGAAGAGTTTCTCAATCTATACACTGTGAAAATCAGTATGCATCCCCTAACCAGAAAATTTTTAGGGTGGGGGTTTGATTTATCGGGGAGAAATCAATAGAAAATATTTTTTATAATATCTAACTGCATTTAATCTCAACTGGCCAAAAGAACTAAGAAATTCTCCACGCTAAATAAATAAAAGAAGAATAGCATTTAAAATTTTAACTTGTTTCCTAATATATTTCGATTTATTATTTATTTCTAGGAGGGAGGGTGTAATTTGAAACTAAATAAGAAACGATTGCTTGAAAGTAGTCCTTGTCAAAAAAAATATGAGAATAAATGTAAATAGGCCTATTTAATAAATAGCTTGCTGATTGCAAAAGTGAAACAACTAGAAAATTCCTAATTTTCGCTTTTTTGATTTGACTTGTTACAAGATCTTATCACAAGATTGTCGAGATGCTCCAGTTCTAATAATTTTTCGAAAAGTCATTTATTTGTGTGCCATTAAATGCAAAAAAAAAAATTTCTTAAATGCTAGATGAGTTCGGTATCGTATTTTAAAGAAAAGAAAAGAAAATATTTTCTTACCAACTCGAATATTTCTTGGTTAAATATGAATAATTAACAGAGAAAAAGGTGTAATAGAATGCGACTCAAGATTAAAACTGCTTGATTTGATGATAAAAAAATAGGCATGTTTTATGAATAAGTAAATAAAATGATGACAAAAAAGTCATTGCTAAGAGAGATAAGAGGATTTAAGTAATTGAGTATTTTAATAAAAAAAGAATTGAGGAAAATGGAAAATTTTCATTCAATTAATATCGTTCAATTATTTTTCAAAGCAGCAGCGCAACTAGGATTTGCCTCTGGGGGAGGGAAGGTTGATTTTTTTTTAACAGACTTTTCTGTTTGGCATTTTTTTTTTAGTCTTTTAGGCATCTTAGGGACAGGTATATACGGGGGAGGGGGGGGAGCCCGAGGGGGGCCGTGGAAAAATTTTTTTCCGCAGGGTGAAAAACTTTGGTTCCGCAAAAACAAAATTTTTCACAGGGCGGGGCGGAAAAAATTTAGTTTCTTTAAAAAAAAAAGTTTCCACAGAAAAATTTTTGAGTTCAGCCCCCTCCCCCCCCCGACAAAAATTTCTATATATAGACCTATTTCAAGAGTTAATTTTGAGAAAATCGCAAAAAAAACTAAAAAAAAAGTACACTAGTAAAGTACTAGTACTCTTTGGCCGATTTTAACTAAATTATTCGAGATGCATGCGACATGGGTACTTAGCTTAAGTATAAAATTTCAGTCTCGAGAGATTATTCGTTTTTGAGTAATTCCCTTTTTCCCCACATTTTTTAATATTTCACTTGAAATTCATTATATTTATTGTGAAAAAAAACACAAATTCAAGCTAAAAGGGAATAAACCCTTTTAATTGCAATTTTAAGAAAACATTAAAACAGGCAAAAAAAAAAAGCAATAAAAGCTGTTTCAACGAAATTTAGATAAATATTTACAGATTTTAAAAGGAAGGAAGATCTCTTCGTAGAATTTAGGATTTTTTAACAATAAATTTAATAAATTTCAAATGAAATATCAATAAATGTGGGTTAATAAAATAACTCGAAAACAAAAAATATCTCGATAGTCAAATTTTAAACTTAGGTATGTCGCATACGTCTTGAGAAATTTCAATAAAATCGGATAAATATTACTAGTACTTTATTGATGTACTTTTTTAGTTTTTTTTTTTTTCGATTTTCTGAAAATCGGGTTTAACAGTTGATAGTCGAAGGATTAATTTTAATTAATTTTACCTAATTATAATATGTCAACTCTAGCCATTAAGTTTAAATTTATCCAAATATTCATCTCTGAACATCAAGTCGAATTAGATTCGATTCGTTAAATAGAAATATTGAGTAAATTCCTAATTGAATAGATAATACTCTAGGTCTATATATATTTCCAGAAGTGATTTATTCGGATAGTGATAAGAGCAAATCGTAATTTCCCGATATATATATTTTTAATTAAGAAAGAACAAATATTTTAAGTAAAAGTCTTATTTTCAATTTTAGTATGCAAGGTTGGATCAAAATACGGGGGCTTAGAAGAGGGTCGAGTTCAGGGTGAAAATTAAAAGACGTAGCTTATACTCAAAATATTCTTGCTCCTGCAAAAAATTTGGGAGGGGTAATTTGGAACTCTAAAAAGCCTTAAAAAATTCAATACATTCCTATGAAAATTTATTTAAATTAGTATAAATAAATATGTATAACTGTTCTAGATATGATATAATTAACTTTTCTAACTCATACTGGTATGTTCAAGATATTTAAAAACTTAATGGAACAATAATTCAAAACATGATTTTTAAAGCCTCATTTGGCTGAGATATTCAAGTAACTAGTCCGGAGACAAACTTCACCTGTCCCTACCATGGGCGTAACTAGGGAGTGCCGGGGCGCCAGAAGACTCGTGCCCCCGCCCCCAGAAAGCTCCATGCCCCAATAAACATTGAGAAAATATGGGGCTTTCAGGGCCCCAAACATTGAGGAAATATGGGGCTTTCATGGCCCCAAGAAACATTGAGAAAATATGGGACTTTCAAGGCCCCAAGAAATATTGAGAAAATATGGGGCTTTCATGGCCCCAAGAAACATTGAGAAAATATGGGACTTTCAAGGCCCCAAGAAATATTGAAAAAATATGGGACTTTCAAGGCTGGTCCCATGTCTCCCCCCCCCAGACAAATTCACTAGTTACGCCCATGGTCTCTACGCCCCTTTTTTATGGTCATTCAAATCAGGATACATAATATTTAATAATGGAGAAAAAAAAACAATTCAAAAATGTATTTTGAGTAATTAAAAATATGAGATCTGGGGCACATCCGAATTGCGATGCCTAATTGCGCCACTGAGATTGGCCCAGGGAAACGAAAACGACAAAAACGAGTTTGAAGATAACAAGACTGGTAGAAAAGAGTAAAATGTCAGTCTCGTGTGATTCGTCAAAAATTTTCAAAAACCGATTCCATCGAATTTAAAAACAATGAAAAAAAGCAACTTGGGACTGTGGTTAGAACGATTTTTTACTTTTTCTTGACTATTTTATCTATGACTGGTCGCACAGGGGTCCTCAAAACGTGTATATCCATCAAAATCTCGACATCGAATTTTTGACATGAATCCAATACTTTTTCTCTATATATATAATATTAACATATATAGAGGTAAGAGAAAGTAAAAATAGATTTGAAAAACCAATAAATCAAGTATCCTTAAAATTAACAAAAGAAAAAAAAAAAGAAGGAAAAAGAAAAATTTTACATAAAATAGGTCAAAGAGTAAGTAGCCTACTACTACTTTCCACAAAATATCTGATGTGAAAAGCATAGAACACAACTTTCAATTACCGAAGGTAAAGGAAAGTTATGTGCAGTGTTACCAGTCCCACCATATTTTTTCTAATTCCTTCCTTTTTCTCAGGATATGAAATCGAATAAATCAAGCATCCCTAAAATAAAAAAAACGAAAAGAAATAAGGAAAAAGACAAATTTTAAACAAATATGATGTAACTAAATGTCATTAATATGTGACTCATGGCAGCGTGGTTTAAAAAATTTAATAATCAACAGTAAAAATTCCTCCAAGATTTCGGATATACCCCTTTTATAAGAAATGATTTTACCGAAATAGTAAGGTAGGACCCCTAGGGGGCGGGGTGGGGGTGATAATAAAATAGTTAATAAGTATTTATGTTGAAGTGTTTACAAATTGAATGCAACACGTCACATAATAAGAGCGGATGATTCATCGGCATTACTGAGGACGATGTCTGCGACATACAATTTTTTTTTCTCCCTCTTTTATTAAAAACCAAATTAATTTAGATAATAAAATATAGAGAATAATAATCTCAAGAATTTTTCCACGAACGATAATTAAAATTTTCTTATAAAATTGGCGCAATAGATAATAATCTTATTTAAGCCTAACCAAATGAATTTTAATAGATATATAATAAAAAAAAAAATTGAGATAAAATTTTATGTAAATATAATAATTTTATTTTTGAGATAAATAAAATCTCTATGATAAGAATGACTGATTCATTTTTTTTTTTAATCAACTTAATATAAAAGTTTTTAATTTTTCAAAAATTTATTATGAATGTATAAAAAATGTATGTATAAAAAAAAGGTACCTAATTAATTTTAGATGTATAAATAAAATAATAAAGTTGGAGAAATTATATTTAAAGTTGGTTATACAGTGTTTGTGTAATGAATGTAGATAATGTCGGAGATATTTTTATATAGGAGTATGCCAAAATAAAGAAAAAAGTTATTATAAACATAATCAGAAACTCTTTTTTCACCAGATATCAGACATTTTTTTTTTCACCAAATTAAATAATAAGGTTGGAGAAATTTATTTTTCTGGCGAATTAATTTAAGGCCTCTTTGTATAGATATTTATTGTTATAAGTTAATTTCAAATTTCAGATAGACCTGATGAATTTGTACCGAAACCAAGATTGTGGTAATAAGATGTATAATATAATAATTTATAAGCTTAATTATTTGATGGCTAGCTAATATCTCTCAAAACCTATTTATTACAAGCATTTTATCTATAGAGTATTTATGTTTGGTTAGGGGTGGGGGGGTGAGTCATGGGCGTAATTAGTCGCCTCCCCCCAAAAGGCCCCAAGAAAAATTGAGACAATATGGGCCAATTCCAGTCCCCCGGGAGGATGGCTGGTCCCATGGCCCCCCCAGCCAAATTCCCTAGTTACGCCCATGGTAAAGGCTTAGATTTCTTTTTCAAATTTCAATTGTACCTTTTTTTTTTATTAATAATTTTTTCAATGTATTTTCCTTGTTTTAATTTAAAGAGGACGATTTCTCCTGAATATTAAAACTTAATACCGAAATTTAATTATCTAGATATTATAAATTTTAAAATAATAGAGGCTGATGTTTGGTAAATGTAATAATAAGTATTAAATTGCAACTGATGAGTTGAGATTAAAAACAAACAAAAAAGTCATAAAAATAATAAAATAACCTTGATGAGATGATGAGAGTTTTGAGTGTTATATAAGTGAATGAGATGTGGTTAGTTTGTGTTAGATCCATTATTAATAAAAGGACAAAATATATAAATTGTTGACCCGCGTACAGGTGGAGAGGAGAGAGAGGGAATGGAATGTTGTTGATGGTGGAGAGTAGAGACAAGTCAATAACCAAAACAGAATTTGGATGACATACCTTTCATCATCCTCGCTTGTTTCAGGACTGAAATTGATAGCAATCCCGGTTCGTTTCTTCCAATCAGCGTCAGCCATTGTTGTTTGGTTTAAATAATTAACAATTGAAAGTTAATTGATTGTCACTTTATCATTATTATAAAACTATTAATTAATTGATAAAACACAAACACTTTGTGAAGAATGTAAAAGTGATATTGTGCAAATAGGATAATTGATCATGTATTGATGAGAGCGACATTAGAGATAGAGAGAGGAAAAAATAAAACGTCAAATTGCTTGTGAGTAGCTGCAAACACTGAATGGGGAGGCCTTGGCGGTAGAGAGCCGGCAGCCGGCGCTGTGACGTCACGTCGTACGTCATCGATCGCGTCAAGGACTAAATGACGTTACAATCGCGGCGTTTTTTAAAAAAAATCACAACCAAACAATCAAATATATATTTATTTCCGGATTTGATAAAATCATATTATAGAAACGGAAATAAGTTGTTTATAAAAAATAAATGAAAAATACAGATATAATAAAAAAAACAATATTGGATCTATTCTCTATGAAAAAATGTTAACTTTTAACATCTGAAATCAGCGTTAATTTATTTTAACACCTCCTTGCCTCAAAATGCTATTCTGTAAGCAAAAACTTTACGCCAAAGCAAAGCGTTAACATTTAGTCATTCGTGTTAAAAATTAATGTCATGTCTAGGGGGTGTCTTTGATATTTTAACGCCGTATTTAATGCATCAAAATTGCGCCTTTAACCTAAAAAGTAAGGTTATTATTTTGACGACTTTGAAATAAAAGTAACATGTTAACGTCGCTGTTAAAACTTTGTTTAGAGAATAGCATTTTTTAACTATTATTGTTTTTACATGACATTTTTAACACCATTTGTTGATTTTAAATTTTAACGTGTTTTTAGAACAAGGGGGGGGGGGTGGTAATTATTCCCTTGAACCATATAGACCCCCGAAATTTGAGAAAAATATTTTTTTGGGAATTAAATTTTATTTTTAATATAAAATTTTAAAAATTTAACACTGAAAATTTTGATTTATATTTATATTCAGGTAAACAAGCAGGTTAAATTAACGAAAGAAAAAAATTGGGTGCTGTGCGACCTGTCACACCAGATTCCCCCCCCCCGAGAAACTCCTCTGGATCCGCTCTTGATATGGTTTAATTCTGGGGCTTTCTGTACCTTGCATCAAGACTAGTCAAATCGTTAATAATTTTATTTATGAGTAACTAGACAACGCTATTAGTGCTAAAGATGGCATTAGAAGATTTTTTTTTTTAAATCTAAACCAGGTCAAGACTCCAAGAGCGGAACCAGAGGAGTTTCTCGGGGGGGGGGGGGGATCAAGGGCGGATCCAGAGGTGTTTCTCGGGGGGGGGTAATCTGGTGTGGGCGTATATAGAAATTTTTTTCGGGGGGGGGGGGCCTGTTCTCAAAAGTTTTCTACGAAAATTTTGTTTTTCACGGAACCAAAAAACTTTTCGAATCAAAAATTTTTCATGCTCCGTTCGCGGTTTCTAAAATTTTTCCCGTTTTTTCAAATCTCGGGGGGGTAATTACCCCTTTACCCCCCCCCTTGTATCCGCCCTTGGGGGGGATCGATGTGACTGGTCGCACAGTACACAATTGTTTCTTTCGTTAATTTAAAGGTGCATTCTGTATTTGTTTACCAGCATATATATATATATATATTAAATCAAATTTTTAAAGTATATAATTATATATATATATATATACAAAACAAATTCTTTTAAAATTTTATATTAAAAATAAAATTTAATTCACAAAAAAAATATTTTTCTCAAATCTCGGGGGGTGGGGAAATTAACCCCCTTTACGCCCTCCTCCCGTGACTCACTCACTCATTGATCATCATATATCTAGGGTATTTCCAATTGGGCTAGAGCTTTGATTTTAATATTCCTTAGGATAATAAACAGGAGAAGATTAATATTCCTGCTAAGACCATGTTGAATCTCTAGGTTAAACGGAAGTCAAGACAGCAGCAGTCGGGGGTGTCTTTGAGACTCGTCCAAGTTCAAAACGCTATAATATCAGAAGCCTCCAGATAGCATCTGAGAATCTGTCTTAAATTAAGAATAACTGGAAACGAATTCTAATAACATGAAGCCAAAGCTCTACTTCTGCTCCAGTGAAGACTTGTTCATCCAAAATCTCAGTAAAACTAGTAGAAGGATAACCATTTGGAAGTTGAGTGGTAGATTTCCAAGGAATATTAACAGAAAGTGACGAAGCAAAAAGGACTATCCAGCTATAAGATCCACATCTTGTAAGCAAAAAGGAATTCTATTTATCTATTTTTTTTTAGCATGAATGCGAGTTTTGTTCGTTATGCAATCGAGACATGTGAGAAGATATTTCACTGAATCATCAACTTGAGAATTCAGCCATCTTATTGAATTATAAAATATAAGTAAATATTATTTCATTAATAAATAAGTCCGTCATATTTGAGAAGACAATTCTTAAATTATAATAAAATCAAAAAATGTATTCATTATTCTTATAGGATTGCATCATGAATTTTGGCTGGCAAAATAAAAATTGCATCAACTATTTCTAACATAAACCGCTCTAAAAATAAATACCCAGTACTTATGATAAAGTATATTCTCTCAATTGGGAGACAGAAATTAACACTCTGGCAAATAAAGAGGGGAACAATTTTTTTTTTTTTTTTTTCTTTTTATCAAAATTTCATTCAAACATATGCTCCTCAAAGATTAGATAATAAAATTAAATTACTAATAGTTCATAAATCATTTGCAAATATTTAACCAGAAAATAACCCTCTAATTCGATTTTCTTTTCTATAAATAATTTCCACAATGGCGCAATCAAAAGTATTTTTAGAGAAAGATCTGTTTGAGAAGTAAAATAGACTATAGGCCTAATTTGAGAAAGGACACGTAAATTAAAATGCACCGCAATGAAAAGGGCCCTCGGGCCTTGGTGTAGAGGCTTGGTTGTATCAAGGGTCGCGGGTTCGCATCCCGTCCCAGGTGACAAAATTTATTTAAATTGAATTTGCTACCAATCAAATTAAATAAATAGGGTCCGGGTCTAAATGGCCTTCGATGCCGAAAAAGACCTTAAATAAAAAATAAAAAAAACCCCATTGAATTTAACGGATAAGAATTTTAAATGATAAATAAGAAATGATATAAACATAATATTTAAGATATTATATATAATCACACAGATATAGAATTTAATATTTATTAATTTAAATAACCGACAGAAGTTAGGGTGTCCCGCAGGGAGTTGAACCTCATATCCACCGATTTGTACTGTGTGCAATGAACCGAGGTTCAACTCCCGGCGGCACATTAACTTTTGTCGGTTATTTAAATAATAAATATTAAATTGTATAATTTTAAATGAGTTTATTCTTTAAATTTTGAAGTTATAACAAATTTTTCTTTCCCAGAAGTTATACATCTGAGAAAATCAAATAATAAAATTAACATTCATAAAGCTATGCTGATGCAGTGGCGTAACGTATTTTAGCTGGACCCCAGGCAACCTTTTTTTCGGGCCCCATTATTAAAGGAAATAATTTACAAATAAAAAACATGAAATTTGTTGTTTTTTTTAATGGATAATATATCTACCTTACACAAATCAAAATCACAATCAAAATGAAAAATATATAATTTAATAATAGTAGTTAATTTGAAGAAAATGTATATTTATTTAGACTTAACTTACTACTACATTACAAAACAGCTTTCGATCCCACCTGACCGCCCCCCCCCCCGCATCAAGGGGTTTGCAAGGGTGTACGTTACGCCACTGTGCTGATATATATATATATATACATATATAGGCTCTATATATATATATATATATATATCAGTGTTATTAAAAAATTAATTTCAGAATCCTCTGATGGAGTTTGTTAGGCCTTCAAAATATAAAGAATAAAACTCATTTAAAATTACAATATTGATATTACTGCCAATCATTGTGCCTTTTCATCCTCATATAATAATCAGAAATAATTCAGGATAGGTGAAAAATCCGCAGCCAGTTATATTTCATTATTTTTATTCCATCATGTTGACGTTTCGATCCCGGTTGGGATCATTCTCAGCCGGGATCGAATCGTCAACATGATGGAATAAAAATAAAGAAATTTAACTGGCTGCGGATTTTCTTCTTTTCACCTATCCTAGTTGAACTACCAGCTATAAGCCCTACGTATCTACTGAGAAATAATTGTTTGTAAATAGATAGAGCTGTATAAGATTTTATCATTTAGACTAGCGCCAGCGAAAATATCAATACCTAACAATGCTTTTGTTTTGATTGAAGACTTTAAAATCTTTCATATATAGTTCATTTCTTTGAAAATAGAACTTCTTCAAACAGAGCTATGACTTAACAAACAATAAGATTTCACAATATTTTAAAGTTTAATTTAAATAAATAATAAAAAATCATATCAGTTATTTCTGTATAGAAACGGCGTGATATTATATAGATAGTTATATTGCAAGATAACGGATCAAAATCACGTGTATCAAAGATGGATGGCTTATTTGGTATTTCAGAAGAATATTAAAGAAAAAAGGTGAAATAAATGTATACTAATTGAAGATCAAACTAACAAAAAAATAGTATAGAGCGGAATTTGATTAAAACCGTTTCAAAGCATGATGTACTCAACTTCAGAAGTATCCTAACGCAAATATCAGCATCTAGGGATTCGATCTCCCTCAGTGAAGACCATATGTGATCAGATCCCACTAACAGAAATCAAATATAACAAGATTAAATTAAACTAAAATCAAATAACAAACGAAACGAACTTTTTTTCTATCTCAAGCAAATAATTACATAATTAATTGAAATGATCATTTCATTTTTATACAAACTTGTTTATGCCAGGGTAGTGACTGTTGTTCAAGTTGTTTTCAGCTTATTAAGATGTAAATATTTTTCTCTTTGAGTATTCCATTATTACGAAGAAGTGGTGTTTGATAATTTCCAAGTACAACTCCTGTAGTTTAAGTAGCATTGGTATGGTCAAGGATAATCTTCTAAAAGGAGTGGTTCTGTTGACTAGTCTCGGTTTTTTAATCACAAGCATCCTCTTCATTTCGTGCATTAGAACAATTTTCATGAAACTTTGTAGATGATTCCAGATGTACATTAGCTTTTTCTGCTGTTGGCATAAACAAGATAAAAGGACAAGAATAATAAATCGATCATTTTGGTGCATATTTCAATAAATTATGTAATTAATTAATAATTCACGGTATTTTTCTTGTCAATAATTGATAGTTGTAGGAACCAATGTTATTAAAAAAAAACAATTTTATTATTTTGAGCCAACGCAATACAATATACGTTTTCTACTTGTGATTATTTCATTGTTTTTATAAAAGAATATGAAAATCTTTATTGGAAATTTTCTAGGTTTAAACCATGAAAGTTTCCATTAAAAAATATATAATATTTTTTTTAAACCAATGAAATAATCACATGGGTGGGACTTTATATTGCCCCTGACTGTACGTTTCAGTTTTTCTTGATAACAAAAACGATTAGGGCTCTCTCATCGAAGTTGTTTCATTCATTATAATATTTAAGATCTTTTCAAACAGATTTTTTATATTTTAAAAATTGGATAGATATTTCTTATTATTCTTTATAAGCGATTAGGTTTTAATGAAGACAATCCACGGTTAACACTTATTAAATTATCATTATATATACATATTAAAACTAAAGCCAATAAACTTTTTGTATAATTTCTTTTTTGTATATATATATATATATGTATATATAAATGTTTGTAGAAAAAGTAAAGAAAGAAATCAATCTGAAAAATAAAAATAAATATAAAAAGTTTATTGGCTATAGTTTTAATATATGTAAAGAATGATAATTTAATAAGTGTTAAATGTGGATTTTCTTCATTAATACCTAAAATTCTAAAGTCAAACAGAAGTAAGGAGTTTAAATGAGAGCTTGTACACGGGCGTTTTGAACGCGTAAGCTGGCATTCAAGCGTTTCCAACGCGTTAGAAACGCTCGTGTAGAATGGCCCTAAAGAAACAACTTGGATAAGAGAGCCCTGGTGATGGTTTTTAATATGAAGAAAACCTGAAACGTACAGTGAGGGACACAATATTAAGTCCCATCCATGCGTTTTCTACTTGTGATTATTTCATTTTGTTTTAAAAAAAAAAATTATATATTTTTAAATGTAAACTTTCATGGTTCAAACCTAGAAAATTTCCAATAAAGATTTTCATTTTCTTTTATAAAAACAATGAAATAATCATAAGTGGAAAGCTCATGGGTGGGACTTAACTTCTGGCGTTCACTGTACATTGCATGGCGTTGACTCAAAATAAATATCCGCATATTAGTTTGATTTTCTAATAACATTGGTTCCTAAAATTTCCAATTATTGACAAGAAAAATACCGTGAATTATTAATTTATTAAAATTTACTTGGCCAGTTTCAACATAAAAAATTATGTAAATATTTAGATTTTAGAGTTTGAAAATGAAATTCATATTTAAAGTCCTAATATGATGGATACGCAACATACATAATCCACCTCGCCTATCTCACTCAGATATATTTAGGTATATACTGTATATATATATATATATATAGGTTGGATAAAAAGGAACCGAGTGGAACCAGAAATAAGGATTAGTTCACTAGAGACGATAGCAAAAGGAGTTAGAGATAGGAAATAATGTAACTTCACGGGGTGCCGGTAGACCAGAGGCCTGTTGGGTTTGAGGTGTGTGTCTTCGTGCACCTCGGGGATCGTGATAGGAATTTCAAATAATAATATGTATGTGTATGGTGGGGGGAGTGTATGAACAAAATAATTGAAGGTGAAAAGAATAGTGATTTTTTTTACGTTATTTTTATTATTCGGACATATGATTATAATGAACATAAAAAAATAAATATGTATTCAAGGGTTTAAAGAATTCCTTATAGTTTCTTTTTATTCATCTGGAAATTTTTTTTTTATAATTATATCATATTTTAAATATTCCCATAAAAATAATGTTATTAAATAATATTTTCTAAATATAGTATATATATATATTTTTGGGGGGCATACAAAAAAAGGAAATATATATATATGATGGAGAGATTTTTTTTAAAAATATGAATTTTTTACCAAATAATTTTTTATTAGTTGATATCCCTTGTTCTATACAGATGTCTTATTTAAAAAAATACTAATCTCTTAATAATGATTTTAATCAACTTTTTTTTTTCATTTTTCAAATCTGCTATTTTTTTTATTTAGCAGACGCTTAAAAATATGGCCTTAGTACTGAATCAGTATAAGTATTTATTAATTGATTAAAAGGAAAACTGTTGTTTTTTCCATTGAAATATTAACTATTAAAAAAAAAAAAAAATATGTTATCCCAAACCAGATAAAATATTGAAATCTACTAACAAATGTTCGTTCCAAAAAATCAATCAGCTGATCTGATTTTTTTTTTTATATAAAAAAAACATAAAAATGTTTTTTTTTTATTTTTTAAATAACAATTCTATATTAATCAACAGGAACAATTGTTTTTTTCTTTTTTTATTAATAAATTTTTTGTTTTTTTGATAAGAAAGTGAAAATGAATAACGATATATTAATCTGATTTTTTTTTTTTTTAGATTAATATGAATAAATTAAATGCAATTACATTGAAAAATATCTTGCTAGTAGACCTTCTTCGTTCATTAAAAGGCAACTCGGTTCTCATTCATATTATAATAATATCGTTTTCAATGTACAAATTGAGAGAGATAAGAGAATTTTCAAAGGATGTTTGTGAAAAAGAGATAGAGAGGAAAGAGATGAAAAAGAAGAAGGAGCTATTTACATATATTCTTTCTATCAAGCTCTGGATTGGGGGGGACAGGGGGAGAGAGAGGAGATGATAGTATCAACTAGTGATTTAAGAATACTTAAAAAATATCAACAATTGACATGTAGTTTCAAAAAATATTTTAGTTGATAACTATCGGGATATTTTTAATATTGCTTTTTTTTAATAGAAATATATATATATAAGTAACAAAGCCGTTTGAATTAAAAAAAATCCCTCAAAATTTGAGGAAGGAAAAAAAATGCAAGCTTAAGAGAAATTAATGGAATGCTAAAAAAATGATTTTTTTTTTTTTAATGAATATGTTTTCAATTTTATATATATATATAAAGGTGTCAGCGGAAATGCTGACTTGGAAGGACGTGATTGATTGATATTTTTCTATCAAATAGGCCGGCAACCTAATCTCTACATATAGAAATATATTAAAAAACTATTATTCCATCCTCCGTTTAAAAACAAGGCCCCTCGAAGACACTTTTCATAATTAAGCACATCAGTCAAATTTTAAATAGCAATTAGTAAATATATTATAATAACGACTTAGTTTCAAACATGTTATAAATGTATATATTTGTATATATGAACATATAATAAAGAGTATAGAAAAAATTTGTATATATAGATAATGCCTCATTTAAAAAAAAAATTATTATTTGCGTAAAATAATTTAAGCTAAGATTTTTTGAGGGATGTTTGTGTATGAATGTATGAAGGGAGAAGGCAGAAAAAAAAATTAATAAAAAGGAGAAGGAAGTCGGTGGAGGACTTGCCGGAATCGACGTTTAGGCGAGGTTGCCGGCAGGTCACCAATTCAAATAAAATGCTCCATCTACATATTTTCAAATTGGTCCACACGCCGTTTGGTGTTTCCTTTACGAATTTCGCGTAATGTTTTGTATTTATCTCTGCCTTGGCGAACATTCTCACGATGGATTTTATCCATGGCAGTTTCTTTTGTTTCGTCTCTTGATTGAGCCAAATCTTGTTTGAGAGCCTGGAAATTAAGAAAGAAAAATTAATTACCATTAGTTAAATAACGATTAGAATTTTAATGGCATATAATGGACGCATCAATTTAATTAGTAGATATTTCGACCGGCATCACGCATGGTCATCTTCAGTATGAAAAAAATCTGGTTTGACTAGCGCACCGTGCTGATCACACCAGATTTTTTGTGTCGAGATATATTTAGTAACCCATAACACCTTAGTTTCAAACTTGAACACTTGCAGTTCATAAGTCAAAAGTAAAAAAAAAAAAGTAAATTGATTCAAAATTTCCATAGGCTCTGTGTTTTTAAATGTTGACTGCTTGAATAAAACTATGGTTATTTTTCAAAATTTTAATCTTATATTTGGATATTTTATACACAATACAAAATCCTAAATAAATGCAAAATTTTATAATTATTAATTTTTTTTTTAAATGTGTAAAAAGTTTCCCCTTTTGAATCGAAATTAACATGCAAATCCCCATAGGGATTTAACATTGGCTCTATGGAAGGAAGAAACGGAATTTGAAAAAACTGAATTACATCCGCAAAGTGTACAGTGAGGGACAATTTTAAGTCCCACCCATGCGTTTTCTACTTGTGATTATTTCATTGTTTTTATAAAAGAAAAGAAAAATCTTTATTGGAAATTTTCTCGGTTTGAACCATGAAAGTTTCCATTAAAAAATATTATTTTTTAAAAACAATGAAATAATCACAAATAGAAAACTCATGGGTGGGATTTTTCACGAAAAATATTACTTATATACTTTTTAAAATCCTAATTTTAATGAGAAAGGGGTGATGATGAGTGCTATCAAATATATACAGTCAAAAACAATCCATCACACATCCATGAATGTGTTTTTAAATTGTTAATTAAAAAAAAAAAATACGCTTATCTGTATTTTATTGACTACCGATTGTCCTGAGGAAGGGAGCGACTTGCGTCCGAAACGTCGGCAATCGAAGTAAAAAAATATAGTGTGATTGGTCGCACAGCAAACAACTTTCGATTACCTAAGGTAAGAGAAAGTTGTGTTCTGTGCTTTCACACCAGTGTGTCGACATGTATTTAGTTTCTGACAGTAGGGTACATTCGATTTTCAAGATATAAAATTTATAAGTAAAGTGATCTTCAGAAGACAATGGCAAATTGAGAATATATATTTTAAAGAGCATCTAAAAAATAATTGATTTTTGAATTTTAATCAAAATCGTTGGAACGATTTTTGATAAAATCGAAAAAACTGAAAAAGTGCATCAGTAAAGTACTAGTACTCTGGCCAATTTTGTTCAAAATCTTCGTGCCACGTCCCATGGGGGTGCCTAACTCATATTAATATATAAAATTTCAACTTCCTAGCTCTTTTCGTTCTTGAGATATTTTGTTCACAGACACATAGACAGACCATGTCAGGAAAATCACTTTTTGTTTTATTCAGGGGACCTCAAAACGTGTATTTCCTTTAAAATCTCGACATCGAATTTTTGACATGAATCCAATACTTTATCTCTCTATATAGAGATTAGAGATAGTAAAAATTGAAAAAGATTGATTAAATATTTGTCAGATTTCTTTCTTGGCTGCCGTCCTACTCAAATTTAACTTTGATTTTTGAACAGCTCGTATATATAGATTCGTGACGGGAATTTCTTAGTGCCCTGCCTGTCCCCCACAAATAAATTTTTAATTAACAATTAGTTATGAAATAGAATTAATTGAATTGCATATTTAGTAATGGTCAGGGCCATTGGAAATTCCACATCTCCGAACTTGGATGAGTGTTGTTTTTTTTTTTTTTTTATGTTCCATAATGAGACAGCTGGATTATAATAAAAATCACATAAAATTTTAAAATAATTGTAATCCAGAATAAATAAATGAAATAATTTATGTACCTTAAGTTGATCATGAAGTCGCTCATTGCGTTCAGCGAGAGTTCGCCTCTCTTCAACTGGATCGACAATATTATCCTCTGTGTGAAGATCACGAGAAACATCGCCGTTAACTAATTCGTCATCCTCATCATGTTCGTTCTCTTCGACATGATGATGTTTAGGAGTTGTTGTTGCAGCTAGGAGAGCTTGATTTACCTACAAATCACATTTTATAAATTAGGGCTATTTAAAAGAAAAATTTAATAAACTACAGGTATGATATCATACTACGTATATTATTTGGTAAAGTTTTATATGAAAATTGTTAATAATATTTTCTAAAAAATGCATTTTTTTACTTATGCAATCATAGGCGATGTAAAAAAAGATGCTCGGAAAGTTATCTCTAAAAAAAATTTGATTTTAATTAAATTTTATATTTTTCCAAGCAACTAATGGTATCAAGAAATTTCATTTTTCAATATTTACAATAATTATACATCATATTAGATGATAAAATTGCTGAAGAGTGGGGTAGTCAGTATGTAGTTATTATTTAGAGAATGTTTTTATTATTTAAATATATGGTGTTTGTGGAATATTTAGAATATTAGAAATGTTTTGGGGAAGAGCGATTGGTACGATAATTTATGAGTCTAGGGTTGTATAGTTGAAATTGATTGTAGTGAGGGAATATTTCCACCATCGTTTTCTACTTGTGATTATTTCATTGTTTTTAAAAAATATTATATATTTTTTAATGAAACTTTCATGGTTCAAACTTGAAAATTCCAATAAAATTTTCATTTTCTTTTATAAAAACAATTAAATAATCACTAGTAAAAACCATGGGGGGATTTATTGTCCCTCCTGTACCACTTTTTCCCTATTCGTGTATTTCGAGATGTTACAAATTAGGGGTCTCTTTCAAAGGAGGGAGAGGATAATTGTTGCTATCGTTAACTTATTCTTCACTATTTACTAGGAACTTTTATCATATTGGGAAAAAAAAATGTAAAAAGAATGTATATATACCCTATGGTCGATATCCCATGGGTGGGGTCTTCAATAAAAAAAAAAACTTATTCTTCACTTCAAAAATGTTTCGCTTTTAACATATTTTTATAAAGTTTTCAATTATAAATTTGTAACATGCGCAAATATCTGTTAATTTGTCTGCCTTTATAATACATTGAAGAACATGTTCATTACAAGTGCAAGAATAGAAGATCCCAAAAGTATCAACCCTCTGCTTCGTCTGAGCCAAAGGCAGGTCCTGAATAGGATTTTGGATTTGGACTTTATGAGGTATTGCTCCTGGTCAGCCACCCTGCCCACAACCTTTTTCAGATCCCGGGTAACCCAGTCGGAGGTTTTGCTCCTTCTCAGCCACCCGGGCAATCATTCCTCGGTTACCCAGTAAGAGTAGTCTTCATTTTCAGGCACTTAGGCCACCTCAAATTAGGGTCTTTGTATTTGATTAGTAAGTAGGTCCACATTGAAACATTGCGGCAAGCTGGATCGAACCCGAGTAATACACAGCTAATTTAGCCGGTTTAGCCACTTGCCTCCTCAGGTTCTGAATAGATATAAGAGTTTAAACTTGCAAACAACACCTAATATTTGGAAGTGATTAAGCACTAAACGTTAAAATGAAAACCGGGCTTATGAGAATCTTTTGGATTTTTTAATAACTATATAAATTATATTTTTTTATATAAATAATAAGAGGCAGAAGGAGCGGGCAGCCAGGTAGATAGTCTCCATGAAATGAAACTCTCTATTTAGGAAACAGTTTCGGTTTTAATGAAATATTACCATGGTCAGTACATTTATCGAGAGTGTGAACTCAAATGACAAAATATTGAGTCATTTGGTTGTCAGTAGGGGTGTATTATATATAAATTATTTGCATAAAATACAAAGCAATGCAATCAGCTTATACACACCTACTGACAACTTCGCAATAACACAATTTTTTTTGTTTCACTCTCGATAAATGGACTGATGATGGTTATATTTCATTAAAACTGAAATGTTTCTAGGGAGTTTCATTTCGTGGAGATTAACTACCTGGCTGCCCGCTCCTTCCGCCTCTTATTGTTTGAATACAACAGCCATTTATTTCTACAAATATTTCATATAAATATATTATAAAATTTTGGATGGAGCCTAAAAAAAAGAAATTGCCCTTAAAACCGAGAGTGCAGTTCCCAAACACAATTCAAATCATCTATATATCTATATACAGACGGGGTACGCGCCCTGGACGGGACCTCGTGTTCAATGGGACCTTGTAAGTTTTCCTTTTTTTTTCTGAGACAGTAAAAGTGATCTTCTCCAATCAATCAATTTGTTTAGGGAGGCCCCAATTTTTTTTTCTGCGCCCAGGAGCTCATGCAACCTACTGTAAATCCGTCCCTGTCTGTATTATTATGTATATATATATATATTTGAAATTTTGTCAATTTGCTCATATTTTCTTAAAATACTCTCCTGTTAAATCATAGAAAAGTATAATAATAATAATAAATTTGTTCTTGTATAAAGATTTTAAAAAATTTAAAGCAAAATTATGAGTTCATTAGGGATAAAAAGATAAAAAGAATGATATTTTTGGAATAAAATTTTTTACCTCCTCTTGTTTGCGTCGAGCATCTTCTACCTCATCTTGCAAACGTCTTGTCTCCTCATCCTTTTGATCGACTTCGTTTTGAATACGCATGACTTCCTCTTGTTTGAGACGAATTTCTTCTTCCAATTTGGCTCTCTCCGCTGCCTCCATATTTTTAGACTCTTCTAATCGTTCCATCATTGCCTTAATTAGAGGAAAAAAAAATTTTATTAGAAAGTGATGAGTGGGCGAGAAACAAATAAGAAACAGTAAACATAAAAATATTTCTTTAATTGAAGGAGGTTTGAATTATGAAAAACTCATCAGCATGAGAAATTTCTCATTCATTTTTCGATTTATTAATAAAACAGATTATTTAATTTTAAGAGATGGATGGGTTGAGCAGAAGAAGTCAAAAAATGAAATCCTTTGATTACGTGGTGTCTCTGTGCCTCTGAGTATTCCTTCAAGCAATCAATCAGGACAGAGAATATCTTTTTGGCTACTTCTGTCCATCCCATCATTTGATCTTCACACTGCCATTTATATTTTTATTTTACTTCTTTACTTGTTTTTATTTGGCTATGTTCCAATCATTAATTAATTTTCTAAAATTGTATACTTAAGAAAACATTAGATGTTTTTCTTTTAGGAAAATATATATATACATATGCCAGGTATATATATATATAAATAACTTATCTACTCTATATTAAAATTTAGCGAAATTAAAAATAATATTAATAATAAATATATAAATGGGTTCCCTTATTTTTTCCAATGAATATTTTGTGATATCCTGAAAAATTATTTTTTTTCAAAGAGATATTCATGAAGATTGGTTATTTTGAGTATAGGAAATAAGATAAATTTAAAAAATAACATATATATTCGCTGCCATTTTTGAATATGAAATATTTATTAAATAAAAATCAGTTCAATTTAATTTGTTAGACGGACATCGAAAGCCAAAATACTAGTTCAGCTGTATTAAAGACATAGATAAATACTTTTGAGTATTAAAAACAGATAATACGCAAAAGTATTTATTTTTGGCCGATGTCCTTATAATAAAATTGATCATCCTTACGGCCATCTACAAAACAAAAACACTAAGTATTTGAATTGTCTCTTTCCAATTTATTTAGTAAATACTTCGAAGCCTAAAAGCCGTTCTTCAGTTTAATTAAAGTCATCAATCATTAAATTCTGAAGAGTACTTGTTACATATTTTTAGAAAGAGTTCATTCTACATATATATGACATTTATTTTATGAAAACAAGCCAAAATCAAGGGTGGATAGGGGGGGGGGGGGGGGTGGGGGTAAAAAGGCAATTACTCCCCTTTCCCAAGATTTGAGAAAAATATTTTTTTGTAATTAAATTTTTTTAATATAAAATTTTGAAAATATATACTTACAAATTTGATTTGTATATATACCGGTGTTCTGGTAAACAAGTACAGAATGCACCTTTAAATTACCGAAAGAAAGAAAAAATTGTGTGCTGAATCCAGTCACACCAGATTAATCCCCCCCCCCTGAGAACTCGTCTGGATCCGCTCTTGGTCAAAATATATATATGAAATACACGGATGCGTATATTAGTATAGAGAATTTCTTCTTTTTTCTAATCAGCTTGGCGAAATGACAGTAAAGGACTACGTAATCGGTAATATACCCTAGTAAGTAATCGGTTCACGTCAAAGAAAAAAATTCTATCTATTAATTGTTAATATTTTTATATGGATGGATATCTGAATTAAAAAAAAAAAATTTCCCCTGGGTACCTGGAGTTCATTCTGGCGAGCCTCAAGTTCTTCTTTAGCAGCTTGTAATTGTTTGAGTTGTTCTTCTAAACGACGAATCATATCTTGTGCTTCTTTAAGATCATTTTGTCTCTTCTCTAAATCTTCTTCCATTGAGCGAAGTCGTTCTTCATATTCTTGTTGTTTACGTTCCGCTCTTTCTCTTGCGGCTATTTCAAGTTGTAATTTCTCTCTAAAATTAAAAATCCAAAATTAATTATTAAAATTTATTAATTTAGAATTTAGTTTAGATTTATTTAAATTATCTTAGAATAGAAAATTTTGAAATTTATGTTATGATTATGCCGCTCCAATTAAATTGTCCCAATTTGTACTCGGCATGTCCTTCCTCTGGACCACAAACTACATTAGCAGTTAGGCATAAATGCAATTTAAAAAAAATTTTCTGATAATTTCTCATATTTTCGCGTTTAGTGAATTTAGAAATTTAAAATTTCTTTACCTCTGTTGTTGTTTGGCAATTTTCTCTTCGCGCGCTTGCGCCTTCATCTGCTGTACATCAATTGTGTCTGGTTTTCGACGACGCATGTATAGTTCGTGATTTCCCATGCAAAGTGCCAAGATACGTTTATTAATTCGAACTCGAGGTGCGAAGAAAACAAAATCGGGAGCTTTTTTATCAATCGGTTTGATTATAAATTTCCTATCATTGAATGATATGTTTCGAATTTCTGACCAAGGAAAACCAATCTTTGGAGTCAATCTAAAAAAAAAGATTATTATTATTATTAATAATTAAAAATAAATAAAATAATATAATAATAAATGAATACTAACTTGTCATCTTTTTCATAGATGTTTAAACCAAGGGCATCGACACCCAGCCAGAGTTCGGTTCCTTTCTTATTACGAATTTCAAAATAATTAACACCATACATTTCAAGATCTTGAGCTATCTTAAGATACTCCATCATAGCATCTTCGCGTAGCATTCCACGATGTTCGTTCCACCAAGTGGTAATACTTTGTTCCCATTCATCACGAGACATTTTATGCTGATCCATAACTCTGAAAAATAAAATAAAAATTAATAAAGAATATTCTTAAAATTATTCTAAGGCCTATAATATTGATTATATTTTTAAGAAGTTTCATCTAATAAAATTATTATTGATTATGTGGGGATCGAACTACCAGTAAGTAATTCGTCCATTTGTGAAATTTAGCATTAATTAACAAAATAATATGAAAATAACCAACACATAACTGAGTGTATTTTCAAATAATTTAATAATCAGAAGCAAATATCTCAATTTAGTTAATTTTTGGTACAGATCTGAGGACTGGAGAGCCGGAGTAGGGGCTAAGCTGATCGGATCATATTCAGGAGAAGGAATCAGAGGAGTTAAATTGCTGCTGATTCCGGCTCATAGGCTTGTCATCTAATTATTTATTTTTCATTTGTAATTAATATTTATTCGAGTTCAGAATTATTCAGTATCAAAGCGACTTATATTCTATGGTTAGCGAAACTGTATTTGGATAGTCCCGGATCTGGTACAAAATTTTTATGCTGCGTTTGTATCAACAGTTAATTAAATTGAGATATGTAAATGATTTACGGTTTGGGGGACATCTTAATTAAAATATCATCACTTTGAAAGAATCACCGTTTCTTAAAAAAAAAAAAGTTGAATTTTCACTCTTTTAAACATGTAGGCAAAAGGATGAATTTGTTTTGAAAAAAAAATGCGATTTAAATAAGTAAATAAATGAGAAAATTCATTAACTTTTAAAATAAAATTTTCCAATATAGGATGGTAAACTTTTAAAGTGAAACTTTTTCCTTTAAAAGTGATGATATTTTTAACGTTTCGCTTAGAATTAAATGTGCATTTAAAACACAGCTGATTTTCTATAAATTGCAACTTATTGGCCTCCCCTATTATATGTTAGTAAATAATATAAAAAATAAAATCCAAAAAAGCAAATAAAAAAAGTAAAAAAAGTGCAATAAAACAAAAATTTTCAATAAAGTGATATATTAATATTCAAAGGAAATTAAAATGTGTTGATGTTCATTATTTAAGCCAGTGGTTCTTTAAATTGTGTAGTTCGCGGATCACCTATTGAACATTTTTTTCTCGCGGACCTCTTTCTAACTGTAAGCATTTTATATCACCCTTCAAGCTTGATTTTTGAATCAATATGAATTTCCGCGGATCACAGTTTAAGAAACCCTGATTTAAGCGATAAGAATGATAAAAATCAAAGTTGTAATTTTAAGTTTCTTTCTATTCTAAACGAAACGAGTTCGAAAGAATTTAATTTTTAAAGCTAGGAAAAAGCTCTTATAAAGTAGTTTCTTATTTAAAATAATATCCCTTCAACCATATTAGATAAAAATTAAATCATAATTAAGTGAATACAATGGCGGTCCCAGGATTGGCGAAGAAGGGGCCCATGAGGGGCGAAGGTGGAAATTTTGGGTGGGGATGCAGTGGCGCATTCAAGGAGGGTATTAATGATTTCTTAATTTAAATTAATAAAGAACTAGTGTATGATAAAAATAATATTTTTTCTGTTTAAAGGGAGGTCCTCTGTCCTCTCCCTGAGACCGCTTTTGAGTTAAACTTAAATTAAACCTTGAAATGGGAAAAATAATGTTTTTCAAACGAGAAAAAAGATCTGAAAAAAGGGGATAAGAAAAGATAGAAAGAAATCTCACACAAAGCAAATAATAAAATTTTTTTTCACTCTTTAAGTTGATTATTTTTCCGACTTACGGTTTTTTATATATTGAATCAACAATACTAGATTTTTTCTTAAATTTTCCCAAAGTGTAGCTGAAAATTTAAAGTTTTTTTAACCTAAAAATTCCAAAAGAGAAATGTTTTACTATTTTTATTTAAATTCATTAATTAATAATAAATATATATAAAGATAAACAAATATTTGTCTCAACTTCAAATAAGAAATTAAAAATCAACAAAAAATCTAGTTGCAATTTTGCTAATTTCATGTAAAATAAAGGAGCGTGAGTCAGGTCTTTTAGTTATATTTTATGTTTCAACGTTACAAGAGAGTTTTAAAATCTCTAAGGAAATAAAGTTTTTTTTTTTTATGCTTTTAATTCATGAGCTTAAATAAATGAACGATATCAACGAATTATTTCATTTGTAAATAACTAGTAATTTTAAAAAGATAAACTTTTTAGTTATCTAAAAAACATGAAAGAAATAATCCTAATTAGTAGATTAAATAGATATAATTGGAAATTCCATGTTTTTATTTATGAAAGAAAAATTAAGATTTATTTTTCATATGTACATTAAATGTACTAATTTAGATAAGGATTATTTATTTCAGACGAACTTTAAAAATTCTTATTTATCAGAAAGTCTTCCTCTTACTATAAAAATTTGCGTCTGTTGATATGATATAATCATCAAGACAATCATTTTTCGAAAAAAAGATTGATAAATTTTTCAGTAATTTTATATAGACAACTTTTATCAAAAAATATCTCACCCTGGTAAAAGGAAAATGTTCTATTTAATAATCGAAAGGATTTAGATAAATGGAAAAACAGGCAGGTAGATAGAGGAAGCTCTGAGTGTATCTACCTCTGAGGTAGAAGGCGATCATTTGCTAGGAAGCCTGAGTTATGAGTTACTTTCACGTAGTCTCCATGTCTAGCCTGAACAGCATATGAAGCGAGCAAAACTGAAGTCTCGGGGGGACAATAGATCTCATCAGATAAAATGGCATTTTTCACCTGAAACAAACATAAACAAATAATTAGTCTTACATCAAACAAATGTGGATTTTATAGCTGGATAATCGTTAATAGGTAAATAAAAGAATAGCAGCTAAAATTATTTCATTTATTAACCCACTAGGCTGACGTTTCGATCTTGGTCAAGACCATACTCAGAGCTTGCGGGCTGTCAATATAGGCAAACAAGACCAAGACCGAAACGTCAGCCTAGCGGGTTAATAAATGAAATAATTTTAGCTGCTATTCTTTTATTTACCTATTATCTTACATCAAACAAGATTTGTGCTATGTGAAGGGCGTAATTCAGAAGCAATAAATGTCAATAAATTTCAAATCACATTTTAAAAGTTCAATTTTTTTGAAATGAATTTTGGAAAGGTTATGGAATAATCTTTAGAAAACGGAAAATATGATGTTTGTTAATAATAAAAAGCAAATATATTATTTAAATGGGCAGAAGAGGTTTTTATATTAATAAGCACACACGTCCTACAATAATAAAGACTAAAGATTAACCAAAATAAGTACTTGAAAAAAAAAATACAATATATTTACAGATCTAACTATTTAACTTAAAAAAACATCTCAGCTATTTGTCATTTGAGCATACATAACCTGAAATCACGTTCTACTAGATAACTGCAAATATTCGAATCCATATTTAGACATTAAATAAATTTCATATTTGATATAATTTTTATTTATATTTTCATGAATTTCATAAAAATACAAATATATTTTATATTAAAACGAGAGTTTAATAAGTACTAATCGAATTTTTATTTGACAACAATTAAATAATAAGAGTGCCCGTGATCCGTGGCTCAGAGAGAAGACACTAGCTTCTCGTGCCGGAGTCCCGGGTTCGATTCCCGTCCCAAGCAAGAAAAATTTATTTCATTTGAATTGACTACACATTATTTGAAATAAATAGGGATGGGGTCTAAATGACCTTACATGCCGAAAAATACTTTAAATAAAAAAAAAATAATAATAATAAGTCAATAATTGAATGTTTATTTGATGGATATACATGTTTTGAAGTCCCCTGAGTCCAAAAAAGTGGGTCCCGCAAGTTGGTAGGTGTCTTTTAACATGAAGGAATTGAGCTACCGAAATTTTATATTTAAATTAGGTAAAGCTGGTGTGACTAGCACTGTGCACAACTTTCTCTTACCGAAGGGTAAGAGAAAGTTGTGAGCTGTGCGCCAGTCACACCAGATTTTTTTACACAAAATAGAACCATCATTGAAAAAGTGGAAATTTGTTCAAAAACTTTAAAATGTATTAAATTTATACCAATTAACTAAGTGATTTTGGTTCGCTTTTAATTCTCTCTAATCCTAATTTTATTTTATTTTTTTTTTTTGATATATTAACTTTGATGGTGTCTCAAGTGGTTTAAAAATGGATCAAAGGAAGTACAAATAAAAAAGTACTAATTCTTCTATTAGATTATTAAATTTATTTTAAAAGTTATCTAAATGGCCTTGAGAGGATGATACGGATTTTATTTAATTTCTAAGATGATAGTTCACCTATGATTGGAATGCTAATTAAAGATTAATACACTTTGATAAAATTTCGTGGTATTTAAACCTTCAATACTTTTCCTTAACTTGATAAATATAATTCTAAAATGTATTCCATTCTATTATTAATTGATTATTGAGTCACTGACTCACTGAGGAAAATCCACTGTTCTTTTTTTTCTAGGATAAATGACAATAACTATTTCCAAATATTTTTCTTCCAGATTAAAAATCTATTGATTTTTTTATTTTTTATCATTGAATTATTTCATAAAATTCTTAAAAATTATTATATTTTCCCATTGTTTTTTTTTTTTAATTAAGTTTGATAAGATTCTAGTGAATCAATTATTTTGAAAAAGAAAAAGTATTTTTTGTTCAATATTTTAAAAAATATTTTTCTTCCAGCCCTTATTTTATTTTTAGACACGGCTTCAACCACCACGTTTTTGTACCGCCCTCCCGGTCACAAAAATATTTTAAATAGACTTATTTCTTCAATTGTTGGAATTTTTTTTTTTAATAAATCTAATTATTAATACGCTATGTAATTAATATCTTTCAAATGCTATTTTGTGATTAATAAAAAAAAATTTAATGTGAAACACCACTTTCTCTTGTCTAAGTCAGGATAAAATTTATGAAATTTAAAATATTCCTCCCCTCCTCTTCTAAGTTAAGAAAATCTGGTTTAGTTGCAAGTGCAAGTATGATTTATCTATGATTTTTAAAATATTTATTAGTTGATAAAAATCTTTCAAATCAAAAAAATGGCGATATTTTGGAGAAGCTCTCAATTTGAAATTTGCTCTTTTACAAAAACTACTGTATTCTAATAAACTCCTTTGAGGAAATTTTTTAGGTGTATTATCAATAAAAAAAAAGGATCCTAAAGCCCCAAGTTCAGTCATTTGTTTCTGAACAATTTTGAATCATGTTGACGAAACAAATTCGAAACATTGTTTCTGTATATGGGCAGATTTGTTCATTGTTACGAGACATTTGTAACTTACAAGGGGAGTGCATGGCCTTCCCCTCACTGATTTGAACGAAAAAATTTGAATGTGTAGTACTTAATGAAAAACAAATTCTGTTAAAGCGAGAGAATGAGCTTCTCAAGGGTTCGTCTAAAAAAATAAAAATGTTAAAGATTTGCCAGCATCTCTTAAGCAGTTGCGAAGAAGCATATTTCTAATAGCATTTATAATGCTTTCTTTGCTTTTATGATAAAGCATCCTGCTTCTTGCAGACCTTACAGATTATAATTATTAATATTATAATTTTTTAATATGTTTGTTGTAATTTTTTAATAGGTTTGTTGTAAGAATAAAGAATGCATGCTATACAAATTTCTTTGGTTTATTTTCGCTCTTTATATATTTTGAGCTACTAGTGTACTATCTTACAATTAATGCTAGTATGTAGAGGAACTTTTTTATTACAGACGAACCCTTGAGAAGCGCACGCTCTCGCTTTAACAGAATTTGTTTTTCTTTAAGTAATCCAGATGAAAAAGTTGGTTCAAATCGGTGAGAGGAAGGCCTTACAATCCCTTTGTTAGTGTATAATCATGAATTTAAATGATCTTATTAACTGGACTACCAGCTTCAAAGAAATACATAAGAAAAAAATTGATACATACTTGAAGATAAAATAAACGCAGTGTAATTTCCTGAATGAGTTCTTCAGCTACATCTTCGGGATAGAATTTGGCTCGGAATTTGAACTGAAGAGGATTCTCCTTTTTGACATCTTGGCTCATCACCTGGAAAAATAGAAATAAAAAATTTATATAGAGAGTGAAATTTAATTTTAAATAATAATTAATTCTTTTTATCAGTTCAGAAGATGTAATGATTAAGTCGATTTTTTTTTTTAAATTTCAGTATCAAAATATAATGGCGCTGGTATGAAATGAAAGAAAAAATTGTATGCAATTTCTACTATCGCTACCAATTTCTGAATAAGTAATGCTTAAAGTCTTAAAAAATGGCCTTACAAGTGAAGAAAGAGTTTGGTCTGGGAGGGGGGGGGATTACTTGTGCTCACTTAATCACTTTAACTTCTGAATCCGTCATTAAAATTATATTTTTAAAAACAAGATCAAAATAAATTTACTAAAACCGCTAGGATTCCAAAAAACGGATCTGTCAATTTGTATTTGGAATAGTACTAAGGTATGCCGAGTAAAAATTGGCAGATCTGGAGGTCGAATTCTATTTTGCATTTAGAGTAATAATAATTGAAGAAGTTACAGTTTTTAAACCGAAACGTTGTCTGGAAATTATTTTCAATTTATATAATATAAAATTTGTGAATGAATATTTTTTGTATTTTATTGACTTAATCTCCAGTTTACTAATTGATTTTATTTTTCTTTAAAAACATTTCACTTGATTATTAAATTTCAAATTAATAATTAAAAGATGTAATTTGTATTTTATTAAAATAAATTTGGTTACCACTCACCCACATATCCATCAACCTGTCCTAGAGATGGGCATGCAATTGTTTTAAAACATAAACAAAAAAGATGAAGACATGAAAAATTCATCGCTCGAAATTAAAATTAAATTTCTACTTGACAATATGCTAATTTAAAAATAAAAGTAAAAAAACGATTAAAGTACTAAGTGCATGTGATATAATCAATAATATAGTTATAATTCAAGCAATAAAAAGCATGCATGCGTTTTGAATAAAAATTTAAATGATGTATTATGTAAGAATCAAAATATAAATTATAATATTAACAAGTCAAATGAAGATGCTATTAATTAATAAATAATGAAAAAACAAGTGTAAATAAATGGTTATAAATTAGTTTCAAAAATCGTATTTATGTTAAAATAACCAGTAAAAAGAGGAGAAGAGAAGAGAGAACAAATAAAAATTAAAAAATCCTGGAAAGAAGAAGAAATAAATTATAATAATAATGCTATATCAAAAAAAGTAGGGTTGACGTACCCAACAGGCCATGTTGACATGTCGGATTGAATGAATTAAGGAGTAGTGCACATTGCGATACTCATTTTTTAACACAATCAACTTGTTTTACCCCACCTACAAGAACTGATTTTACAACAAATTACTTGAAAAATTTGTTGTCAAAAAAGAGTCATTCTATAAATTGCATAAAAAAATATTTTAAAACCATGTCAAGAACAAGCATAATTGTTGATGATCTCTTTAATGCTGTCAAATAAAATATATAATGAATACTCGTTTGCATAAAGAATTTATTGTCATTGGTTTGAAAATTTAATGCCTGAAAGGTAGGCAGCCCAAATGGCAAACTTTATATTTTTTCATCTACGAATTCGACATATTGCATTCTCCCCGAAAAACTTGATTGTTAAGGATAAGAATCTCTTCAAATTCAATTAACCAGGAGTAGTGGCTCAATGTATATATAATAATATAATATAATGGTAATTAATAATGAGGAGAATAATGAAGCCGAAAGCAAATAAAGAAAAATATTTCCCATTTTCCGCTTTATTTAATACAAATATCGACGTTTCAGCCTATTTTTCCGGCCTTCATCAGAGCTATGTTTACCAAAAACTTAGGTTCTTGGCAACTTCTGACTTACTATTGGTGCGAACATTCGTCAAATGGATAGCATGACTTCTGGAGTCAGACTTTTGAACCAGAAGTCATGCTATTCTTGAACTAGAAGTAGTGCTATCCAACGAATGTTCTCACCAACACTATGTCAGAAGTTGCAAAGAGCCCTCTAAGCTCGAGCCAAACAAGAGATGTCCTGATGAAGGTCGAAAAAATCGCTCGAAACGTCGACATTTGTATTAAATAAAGAAGAAAAAGGAAAATATTTTTCTTTATTTGCTTTCGGCTGCCCAGAATATAAATTCAAATCAAATTTTGAAGTAATTAATTTTTAAAATTTTATATTCAAAATAAAATTTAATTCCCAAAAAAAAATTTTTTTTTTTTTTGCAAATCTCGGGGAGGGGGTAATTACCTCCTTTACCCCCCCCTGTATCCGCCCTTGAAACGTCTGGTTATAAGTAATTTAATTATTCTATATAGACTTTCTTTCTACATGTCTCGAGTACATAAACAGCTTCATCTATTCAATTGGCTGAATATTTTTATTCGAAAAGATGCCTAAAAACATCAGTTTTTTTTAACCCTTATCTTTTTTTTATAAATAATACTCTGGTTTATATATCGTCTTATTTAAATAAAAATAATATATTCATCCAGCTAATTTTAGAATTAAAAAAAAATAGCTTTATAAAAAATAAATGAATGAGTTATAAATAAAAAAAAGAGGTTAAGATCATTGAATGGTAATAGCTGAATGATTTATTGTTAGAATAAAATATAATTAAAAAGAAAAAAAAAACGTGTGTATGTGTAGTAGAGGTATTGCCTTGACACTTGTGGGGGAATAAATAGGGTCACAAGGTTGTTTCTTGTCCCTCACTCAGATTTTATATCAAGATTCGAAAACTCTAGGTCAAATAAATGAATAGCTAATTGAGAATGCGATGTTTTATTCAATTATTATTACCTTCCCATTCAAGTATTATACAATACAAAAAAAAATATTTATATCAATTTCTTACATAAATCCCCAAATGGGATATTTAAAAAAAAAAATTTAAATAACGATCAATGAATAAAATAAAAAAAATGCCGTAACAATGCAGTATTAATAATTGGTTTCTGGAACATATGCAACCAAAATGACCGATTCAATTTTTCAATTATTCTTGAACAGTGATTATAAGAAATCAATATATAATCAATCAATATATAATACAATCAAATCAATAAGTCAAGTTTTAATCTATTTTTTAAGATAAATTTGCGAGATGAGTTTGTGTTTGATTGGAAATTGGAAAAATAGCGCCCCCTGAAGTCGGATCAGGACCTCCACGCTATCGCGGTGGGCGGACTACCTTTATTCTAGTTCTCATTGGGCTGGCGACCTAGAATGAAAATAGTCCACTAGCCGCGAAAGCACATTAGGCTGGCGACCTATGATAAAGGTAGTCCGCCCGCCAGGAAAGCATTGAGATCATGGTTCGACTCCAGGGGGGCAATTTTTGCCCAATCAAACACAAACTCATCTCGCAAATTTGTTATCTAAAACGATATAATGACTGGCTTATTTAGAGTCAATTTGAGCGTTGTTTGAAAAAAATTTCATCTCTTTTCAAACAAAGATCTACCTAGTTAATCAAATCTATTTTTGTAATGATGTAGCCTATATTTATTTTGAAAGTAAATCAGAGAAATTAAATTATGAGAGTATTTATTTATGTATTCAAATTAATTGTAGATATGGTCTGATAAATTAACAAAAATTCATTTAAATATAAAATCACAAAAAATATTTTTGGAAATATATCTAACTTGTAAGAGTAACTTTCACAATTTAGATATGATTTTTATGATTCTGAGGTTTTAATTCTTTTAACAAATCCAAATGACTTTCTTAAACTACTCAAGAACTGATTGTCAAATACACTTGAAAGAAAAAAAAAAAAAATTAATATTCGACTTGTTCAAAGGTCTAAACTATTAAATCCAGAAAATAAATTTGGACTTTTATCATAAATATGAAAAAAAGAAATTGACTATTATTTCTTATACATATTCTAGTTAATTTATTCGAAGATAATGGTTATTTTTTATAACTATAATATTATTTATTCAATTAACCGACAAATAAAATTTTGCCCTCGGGCTTGGTGTAGTTGGTAGCGCGTCTGTCTTGTATACCAAGGGTCGAGGGTTTGGATTCCGCGAATTGAAGACCAGCACACTAGCAACTACACCAAGGCCCGAGGGTAATTTGTTTTAAAATTTGAACTTCACAGTTTTGGCTTTTAAATAGGCCTATTAAAAAATAGATTTTAACTAATTTCCCAAGGATTTTAGAAAAAAAAAAAAATGAACATAATAGAGTTTTAAAGTGATAATTATTTTAACGTTTCATTAAGAACGTTTTTTTAAGGATAAAAATATAAAAAAATACAATGAAATTGAGTGATAATTATAGAGGTCCCATAATATTGCATTTTTTATCTGATATAATTACTAATTATGGTATATAGATCAGTGAACTATATTAGATTGGCCGGATGATAAGATTGTCTCGTTCTTTCGTATTGCAGAAATGAAATGAATGGAAGAGAAATGAGAAGAGAAGCCTTGGGACGAGTGAATGAGTGAGGTGAGGCGAGTTTAGCGATTGCGATTTCTCCGTCCTAGTGACACTCATCGGCTTCGAACTCGTCGTCGTTGGTTGGTTGCCTTGCCCAAAGGCACATACTGGGAAAATCCAACTCACATTTATTTTCCTTTCGAGATGAAAGTAATAGGAAATCGAAAATACATTTTAATCAATCGTCTTTTCAAGATTTTTCTTTCAATTTCCTTATGATTAGGGCTCGGATTTCGCCCTATTTGCCTTTTTAATTTATGGCTTAAAATTTAGGCCAATATGATATGTATACGTTTCATGAAATTCTGAATAAAATAAGAGGCTTTTGTTAGTGCCTATAATGCCTATTTTGGCCAATTTCAGGTTTTAGTGCCTATTTCATCTATAAATGCCTTTTTTAGTGCCTATTTTAAGTTCAAATAGCCAATTTCAATTTTTTGCGACTATTCATAGCCTAAATTTGAAATTTTTTTGAATTATCAAGAAAATATTTCAAGGGGGGTAAAGGGGGTAATTACCCCCCTCTCCCGAGATTTGAAAAAAAATACTTTTTTTCAAAAAAAAAATTATTTTTAATGTAAAATTTAAAAAATTGTTAAAAATTTGTTTGTATTTATATTCTGGCAAACAAGTACAGAATTACCGAAATGAAGAAAAATTGTGTGCTATGCGACCAGTCACACCAAATTACCAAAAAAAGACATCAATTTTTAAATTTTTTATATTATTTCTTAAATAATACCTTTAAGGCCTTTTAAGGCCTATTTTTACAATAAATGCCTTTTTAAGTGCCTATTTTAATAATTTTTAGTGCTTAGTTGCCTGCCTATTTTAAAGATTTTTAGTGCCTATAAATCCGAGCCCTACTTATGATTGAGGAAAATTAACATTATTTCATTTTGGATAGTGTGATTATATGAACTAGTCTGAAGTTAGCCCTCATTAACTTTTGAATCAACAATGAATATTTATATTATTGAATATGTAATCACTCACTCCTTGTGAATTCATGGCTAGCGACCACGAGTTACCCAAGTTGAAGCTAATATATCTTCTTTTCCTATTATGTCAATCTTATTTAAATAAAATTGTCAGCCCCGCATTAAGATAAGAATAAGGGCAGGTTGCTTCACTTCTAATTAACTAGCTAAGCCTCGGAGAAGCTATGACTTTCGAGTCTTTTCACATCTAGTTAGGCTAATTAGTAAAAGAATTTTCGGTTTAACTGTGGTTTATTTGTAAAAATTACAACCTTTCGAAGATTCAATTGAGATTGTCACAGATATAACAACCTTTGTAATCTTAGCAGAATTGTACCTGAAGAAGGCTAAAGAATGATTGGCCGAAAAGTTGTAATTTGTACAAATAAACCACAGTTAAACTGAAAATCAAATTATTTTACTAATAATAACAACTGTGAAAGCCTACAACTCCAAAATTAGTTAGTCTAATCATATGATTAAATAAGAGTTAGCAAAATTCGGTATAAGGCTTTACAAAAGATACAATTTTTATTACATTAAAAAAAAAATAATTAGCTTTAATTAATTATTTTAATTTTTAATAATTTTTATCTCAGATCAGGGCCGCAACTAGGAGATTTTTTAGAGGGGCGGGGGAAGGGGGCAAAATTTAATTTGAAAATCAATTTAAACGTATTTTAATTGTTTATGAATTTTGGAGATAAGACATTTACTATCTCGCTTTTATATGTGGGATGGTTGATAAAAAAAAAATCACATTTTTGCGATTGAATAAAAAAATCTAAATCATTTTATTTCCTAAAAAAAAAAATTATATTAATCATGCTTCAGGACACAACTATTCTAATCGGTAAAGAAGGTGGCAATGGGTCCTTGATCCTTTTTAATCAAACTTATTTGCTTGATCATTCAATACAATGTTCAAATTAAGATAGAGATATTTGATTCTAGAAAAAATTCTTTGATGACGGCCAATTTAATTTGAAATTTGAAAATATTAGAAAAAAATCCATTTTCAAAACTAAGTCAATTCCTTATTAAGAAATATAAGTGTGATATTATAGAATCTACTTTTAGATTTTATTATAAGAAGATCCTCTTGTAAATCTTTTAATAACTGACGGCTGTGCGTCTGTCCAGTGTAAATATGAACAGCAATGACGTCCGAATCAGCAAAGATTAAAATACTCACGGATGTTATTGAGAATTGAGTAAAAAATAAATAACTATGGATATCCGATCGTTATAAACAATGTGGTTAAAAAAAAAAATTATTAAGCTAACTTAACTGGCAGCAATATCTAAAACTGTCCAAATATTGAAACGTTTCGGCTTTATTGGAATAATCCCAATCTCAGTTAATGAAGAGAGTAAATTTATAATAGAGTTGTCAAACTATAATTCTTCATATTCATCGCATTAATATAAATAAATAATTATATATATGAAGAATTAGGTAATTTGAAATTAATTTTGACAACTCTATTATATTATACTTTCTTTATTGATTTGGAATGGCATTATTTCAATATAATTGAAAAGTTACAATATTTGGAAATTTTATACATAAAGATGCTTATACCAGGTATTTAGGCACACGTGCACCGTGCTGGCCACACCAATTTTTTTTGTGTCGAGATATATTGAGTTTCCTATAGCCCCTTAGTTTCAAACTTGACCACGCGATTCATAGATGGAGCTGAACTGATGCTTCCACATCAGTAAAGTGTACTTCAAACAATTTTCACGGAAAATTTCACTGATATACTTTTTAAAGAGCATTAAAAAAATAGCTGATATATGAATTTTAATCAAAGTCGTTGCAGGCAATTTTGAGAAAATCGCAAAAAACTGAAAAAGTACATCAGTAAACTGTACTTCAAACGATTTCCACGAAAGATTTCACTGATATTTTTTTAAAGAGCATCTAAAAAATAGTTGATTTATGAATTTAAAAAAAATCGTTGGAGCGAATTTTGAGAAAATCGAAAAAAACTGAAAAAGTACATCAGTAAAGTACTAGTACTTTTTGGCCGATTTTGTTTAAAACCTTATTATTACGAGTTCGAGGGGTGCCTTACTTAAATATAAAATTTCAGCCTCGTAGCTCATCTCCTTCATGGTTATAAAAAAGTCCAGACACACACACAGACCAATTTGCTGGACCCACTTTTTTGGATTCAGGGGACCTCAAAACATGAATATTCATCAAAATCTCGACATCGAATTTTTAACATGATCGCAATAATTTATATAGGCTATATATTTCATATATAGGGTAAGGGAAAGTAAAAACTGAAAAATGCACGCTATCTCTGAGAAGATAAAAACTACGTGACATCATCCCCTAAACATAGTTAGGTGGTTTCATTTAATAAATTGAAGATATGGAAAAACCACAAAATATAAATATTCTTTTATTAATAAACCGGCAGGGCGATGAAAATTTTAGTAATTTCGATAAAAGGGAGATTTAAAAAAATGCAAGATAATATTTCTAATAAGTCCTTCCTTATTATTCCTATAAAATAAAAGTATATAGAAAGATCTTTTTTAGAAAGTAAATATTTTTTCTTAAACATGCATATATTCAAATAAAAAAAATTTAAAATGCCTAATCATATGAAAATTTCTTAAGTCATGAAAAATGAAATAACGCTAATAAGTAAATATCAAATGATAATAAAAAAAAAAAAAAAAAAATAGCAATTTGAAGAAAGAGAAATTGTTAAGAAAAAAAAATGGATTTACTATAAATTCCCATACAAATGATAAATATTACTAGGCCTATATATTTTTATTATTCTTATATAACTTAATCATAATTCTACTAGCGAACAATGAAGAGTTAAATATTATTGATAATAAAAAAAATATTTCTGTTTCTTATCTAGTTTCAACGTGGTTATTCTAATCAATCTTCCTCTTTTTATAAGAATTGACAAGCAAGATTTGTTCCTGATAATGAAATCACTTATTTTCTTCGTTTATACTAATTGGAAGTCAACAATTCAACGAAAGGAAATCTAACGACTGAGTATTGGATTGCGCCTGCAAGATAGGCCACCAAACTTTCTAGTCAATCGGCAGTCATTTAATTTATTTCATTAAAATTCCATTAAAAAAAAAAATTTCCAACACTTCTTCAGGATTAGAAATATTTAATTATTCAAAATTAAAGAGTATGAGTGAAAGTTTAAAATATTATAATCAAAAGATTATTTTGTTTTTGAAATATCGTGTTTTGGGAATTTAAATTCTTCACCTGCGTGATCATAACAAAATCAAAAGAAATTAAAGAATAAAAACAATCTGTCTATAATCAAGACAATTAAAGCACCCTCATTTTAATGTTGTTTTTTTTTTTTTTATATATGAAAAATTTTTAATAGAAACTTTTGTGTTTCAAGCGAATCGCAATAAATAAATTAAAATTGTCACTTATTGTAGTACCTATTTGAAGAAAGAAATTGTTGAGAATAAGTGTGTATGGAGTATATGTCGGATTAAGACCTCAGGATCGAAGTGAGAACTTTTAAGACGATTGTAAAGCACCCTCATTTTAATTTTTTTTTTATAAAAAAAAAAGTACCACATGGAAGAGCTCTAATATTGTCCCTCATTGTACCTATTTGAAGAAAGAAATAATTGAGTAAAAGAGTGTGTGTATGTAACTGTTTTGTGTCTAATTAAGACCGCAGGACCGAAGTTAGATCTTCTATGACGATTGTAAATCACCCTAATTTTAACATTTTTTTTTTTTTTAATATGAAAAATTTTTCACTTCTTCATTCCTCGAATGAAAAATTTTTAATAGAAGTTTTTGTGTCTCAAGCGAATTGCAATAAAGATTTTTATAAAAAAAAAAAAGAATATCACATAATATTGTCACTCACTGTACCTATTTGAAGACATAAATTGTCAAGTACTTGTGTATGTATGTGTGCATGTCTGCTTAAGACCGCAGGACCGAAGTGAGAACTTCTATGTCGATTGTAATAAATGTTGATTCTGAGTTTATATAATTTACTTCCTATTTGAATGATCGTATTCTATCAAAATTAAATAGTATAGAACAGTCATTCAGGTGCTCACTCTTTGAGAGTACCTACGTGTATAGCGACCGCGAGTTACCCGACCTAAGTCTGGCATGACATTTTTTCTTTATTCATATCAAGCGTAAGACCGGATTAGCTTGCTTTTTCTATCTTTTAAATCATCATTACTATATATAAAGCGGTAGACACTGATTTCCTGTGTGTAGTGTGTATGTGCCTGTCAGGGCGCTGATTGGCCAGATTAAACGAAAGTTGAGTCAGAGAGGGAAATTTAAAATTTTAAGTTAGGGAGGGAAATTTAAAAGAAGCCTCCGATTTTCAATCATTACCAAGACATTTCGGGAAAACTTTATTCTCTCATCATTAGTCTTTCAAATTGTATATGTCCCAGAGTTGTCATATGAGCACAATACATTCATCATGTATTATATGTATCCAGAGGGATAAGACCAAAATAGAAGATGTAGTATAGAACATAAGTCATAAGCAATTTGTATGTTTCGCATATCTCTAACCAAATCCGCCCTTTCTTTAAACAAGATTATTACTTATTCGAGTGAAGAAAAATAACCTTCCTTTTTCTCATAACAAATGAGGGCTATAAAACAAATAGGCTTTGACCTATTTATTGCTCTCAAGGTTGGTTGGTAAGGTAAGGCCTGTCCTAATTAAAAACATTCTCCTCAGAATAAACTTGATGCTAATCAAAAAGCCTATATAAATGCAATTTATTATTATTATTATACGAATTCACTTTGTATCCTTAAAAGGACTTAACCTGGAAATAAATATTCATCAGTTTTATATTTAAATAGTAAATTAAAATGCTACTATTTAATTAATAATTAAAGTTTAAGTACTTCTAATTAAAATACTGAACAAAATAATATAGGAAATAGAAGAGGTGTCAAGATAATAAGTAACATTAAAGATTAAGAGAGATAAAAAGCTTATTTTCTATTTATAAAAATATTTTTAATTTCAGATAAATAGTTTTCTTCCCTTGGTTTAACGCAATCGGTACTGGTTAAAGGTTTTAAATCAAAATCGAAGAAAGAATAGAGCTCTGAAGTTTTAATATTAATATGATTTCGATAACAATATATTTTTCTCATTTATATTCTTCAGAGAGCAAGTCTATTAATAAATAAATCAAAGGAAATATGATAAAGACGGAAAGGAAAAGTGATAGGAATGAATAATACGTCATGGGATTAGAATAGTGTCTCAAATCGGTATCTTTGAGGAGCATAATTTAATTTAGTGCTGTCAAAAAGGGATCCTTAAGGAGAGAATCAGCCGAAGTAGAGAAGATATATTTTTCGTCCAGCCTTTTCACAAGAACACAATAAAATTTTCTTCATTAATAGGGAACTTAATTAGCACTTTTTGACCCTAAATTTGTAATGAAAAAATATTTTTAATTCAGACTTTTTTTTAATTCCAGATAATTAAATATATTTCAAATTATTATTGTAATGTTTTTGATAGTTTTACAGATATAGGAAATAATATTATAAAGTAACTCTATTTAAATTTTTTATCATGAGTTTATTTTCCAAGCTAGTCCTCTCGGAAGTCAAACTCAGGATCTCCAACCGAGATATAGGAAATTATATTTTTTAACATCCTTATATATTTTTCCACCAAGAGAAACCAAATTATCCATTTCAGAAGAAAATGGTAAATTGTTGTTTCGGGGCTTGTAGAATTCGAAAGTTTTTTAATTTATGCCAAAAAAAAAATATGTCAAAAGTAATACATAATTTTATTAAAATGTCTAGTTTCAAACTCCCTTTATATTAGAAATGTTATCAAATTTTGAATAAGGCACCCCGTAACAAATTATATTTTTCTCTGTCTGTAATTCTGATATCTAATTTTGTTAATTAAATAAAAATTAAATAAAATCTTTTATTTGATTATGGTTATGAATGTGTAAGTACAATATTTACTAACTAATAAGAAAAGATTTTAGAGTCCTTTGAGTTATTATTATTATATTTTTGGCTTAAACACTTTATTTAAATCAAAAATAATAGAACTTAAACCTTCTCTAAGAGCGTTTCCGAATTTGTCGTACTGATAGTAGCGTAAAGAAATAGTTTTTCTTAGACTTAGTCATTGTAAACCTTTGCGTCGCCTCTCTATACATCTAACATCGAATTGTCCTGATTTATAACGTAAGAAGAATAACTTGTTTTGCTATACTAATTAATCTAACTACTAAAAATACTTTTAATTACAAATGTACTAATCCAAACCAAATTACAAAATTGATGTAGAAAATATACAGCACTCTAATTTTACACTATTCTTGGAAAGTTTTATCTAAAAACAATTTCTATTTCGGCAATACTAAATAGCAAAATGATGTACACTTGAGAAAGTTGACACATAGTTTGTTTGTGTTTTGTGTGTCTGTGTGTGTGGGCTTACCCATTCGTCCTCGGCATCGGGGTCGAGGGAGCCAAGACATCTGCGTCTGACTGAATGCAGCATGCGAGGCAATAAGCCCATCTCCTGTTCGTCCTAAGCGTGCAGCAAAAAGAAAACAAAAAACCCCACTTCTTGCCAAAACTTAAAATGTGTATATGTGTGAGTGTAATATTAAAAAAAAAAATCAAGCTTATTTTGGGTGTCTGATTAACATGCAAATCATGTCAGGATGTGAAGAAATGTCAAGCTAGTGTTAAATACTATATGATGTTATGCCAAAAAAATATTTCAATAGTAATGTTAATACATAATTATATTTCGCTCAGGTAGTGATAAAAAAATGGTATATGGATTTTTTAAAGAATATTATTATAACCTTATATTTGTGCAATATTTATTATTTTTTCAGTTAAATAATTCTGAGGCCATTTTGACTTTAAATATATATTATATTTTATGAGAAAATTCAATTATTTCTGGTTTCCGGCTATATATATATGAATTATATAAAAATAAAGTTATTTTTCACAGACCCTGAGGTAGAATGAATATTTTGATATTTAATTAATTAATCCAAATTTCAAAAAAAAAAAAAAAAAATTATATTTTCCATATTTGATCGTTTTCAAAATTTGTTAAAATTTTCAATTCTAAATTCATAATTTGATCGAATTTTTTAGCTTCGTTTTCAAAATTTTTTAAAATTTGCACTTCTACATTCATATTTTTTGGGGCAAGGGATAGTCTACCTTAATAAAGGATAAAAAAATTTTTTTTTAATCACATTATCTAAAATTATTAAAATTTGTGATCTAAATTTGAGTTTTTTTTTAACACGGTTTCAAAAACTTTTCCAATTTGTAAAATTTAAAATTTAATCAAAATTTTTTAGCACCGTTTTTAAAATTTAATTTAAAATTTGATTGAATTTTTTTTTTAATTTCTATAAAAAAGAAGAATTCAAATTTTATTTATTGCAAACACAAGCAACTTTTTTGATACTGGGACTTGTTCAATAAAAAAAAAAAAGTTTCTGACGATACCGGTCCAAAAAAAAATTAGTAATAATTTTATTTTCTCTTAAAGTTTTTAGCATCTTATGCCAAATGAGAAACTTTTTTGATTGAACATGTCTTGAAGATTATTTGATCGAAACGTCGATTGTGTTGTAAAAAAAAAAAATAAAATTGGCATGCTGGTCATAGTCTTAAATTTGAAAAAAAATTCTTGAGATTTTAAATAGAGAATTTTTTTTGTTTATTGACGACAATTGACTTAATGTGTTCACCTGCCACATAATTCAGGTTAGTTTAAGTAAAGAAAGAATTATTATATCTGATTTCACATTTGTTAAATAAATGAGTATAAAATTGTAGAGAAAGCATTATGATCGTAATTTCCTATTGTATCGGGGAAAAAAAAATTTTAACAATGAAAAATTGTTGTCATCGCGCTTTTATTAAAAGGTAGCATATGTATGACCTCATCATTATGTGTCTCCTTTATTGGGTCTAAACAAATGAATGATACACTCCCAAACAGTTTATCATTTGTTTGGATCAATGAAAGATTTTTTTTTAGAAAGCAACCAACGATGAAGATGATGAAGAATAATGATGATGTCATTAGGACTGTGTGAGCTAAAGTTGGTTCCAGATGCAAGTGGCGATTCTTTGAAAATTGAATTAAGAACTGTTAATTGAAACAAAAAAGTAAAAATGAACCTCGGATCTTTTAGTTTATTTATTACGGTCGTGAAAATAAATGTGCAGCACAACCCGTTAGGCTTTTTGAATATGTCGCGTAAAGGGCAAAAAAATTGTGTATTTGAGGACTACTTGTCCTCACTTTATTTAGATTAAAAAATTGCACTTTTTAAACCACCCTGGACTTTAGAAACTCATATAAATATGGCATATTCTCAAATCTTTTTTATCTAATATAAAGGCGAGGTATTCTTTTGGTTTTCACATACACAATATTACAGTGAGTTGCAAACCACCCAATTTATTGTTAAAAAAAAATTTTTACTTTTGTAATTCAAAACTAGAAAATTTCTTCTATTATAAAAACAATGAAATAATCACCTGTTGAAAATGCATGGATGAGTTTGACCTTTAGCGCTCACTGAACAGTAAGTGACAAAATTAAAGCCCGGCCAATTTTTTTTTTTTTTTTTTTAGTATTTATGATACATACATCCTAATCTAAATTAATGTTAGCCTAAACCCCCCTCGAAAAATTCTACAAAAAAAAAAAAAAAAACTCTCCCTTACTTTAGAAACCCATACAGAACAAACATTCATTTATGAGTAGTAAGGAGATCAATGACAGCCGAAATCAAATTTTTCTGCTTTCACTTCATACACTTGTCGACGTTTCGGCTGATATTCAGGCCTTCATAAAGGACAATGCCAGAGTCTTTATTGGAAATTTTCCTGGCTCTTGACATATGAGTTGATGCGAACATTCGTCGAATGTCATGACTTATAGTTCAATAGAGGCAACAATATGTCAGGAGTTACCAAGAGCTCTCTAAGCTCGCGACAAACATAGTATTGTCCTGATATCGGCCGAAACGTCGAGAAGTGTAAAAATAGATTGGGTTGACAAATAAAGGCCCATTTTTAATCCGGCTCGCAGGTTGATATTATTTACATATTTTTAAAATAAATCAAATGCAACTGCAGATTATGATTTTTTAAAGAGATTTACAATCTCCAATCAAATCCAGAAAAATCAATACTCTCGTACATTCATGGCAAGTAGTACAAAATTTTATTTTACATGAAAATATTTTATTGACTTTTTTGTGTGGCTGGAAAATTTTTATAAACATTATGTAAAATGAATATTCGAAAGAATTGCTACTCTGCTGAGTCTAAATTTTTTCCAAAAGTAAAAAAAAATTGCCGAACTTGCTTTAGGGTATTTTAAAAAGTCTAGGAAAATTTTTCAAAAAAACTATATTGAAAACACTTGGCTCTCTCTTGAGAATCATTACTACTTCTTTTTAAAAGAAGAAATTGCCATTTTATTTTGAAACGAGTACTATGTTAGATCTGAGTAATAGCCTGCATGATCCGGTTACTGAAGGATGTGGGTATAGTGGTACGTAAATTGAGTCTTTAACGAACCATCTCATTGTTCTCTGAGGGCTCTTTATATAATTCCTAATTAAAATCGAACAATTCTTTAACGAAAATCCTAAGACAATATTTATGCAAGAAAGCAGATTAGATGTGATGTTTTGGTCAAATCTACACATTTTTGTAAGCGAAATTAAGTGCTGATAATAAAAAGTGAGGGTGCTCTGTGTCCAGTTCGAGTGGTGTTTGTTTGTGTAGTGGTGCAACCGAAGGATTTTTGTTTTTATTTTTCAAGGGGCACTCTTCTTACCCGTATCTCCTCGGCCCCACCAGAAGAGGACGAGGAGGAAGCTCTGCGTCTCAAACGGTGCACCAGACGAGTCACAGCGTTGTCAGGCTTTAGGGAAACACACAAATTGACAAATTTGTGGTGTGGAGATTATTAAAAATAAATTAAATTATATAGGTGTGTGTGTGGTTGTGTGTATATTTGTGGCTTTTTAACTTTACCGACAAACTAAAAGGTAAAGTCAGTGATTAAATAAAAAAAAAAAAAAAACAATCAACCAAACAAGCAATGACCCGATTGCAATCAAGTTTGTTTTTTTTTAATAAACAAATCATGTAAAAAAAAAATTATTTATTAAATGTCTAGCTTATTTTTCAAAAAAAAAAAAAAAATAAATATTTTTTTGTAGATATCCTGAATTATTGTAGATTTCTAAAGAGAAGGAAGAAAAAATTTTGAATTTTTCCCTATTAAATGCTAACCTTTTATCTTAATAAGTATTTTTCTGGATCATAGACAAAGGGAGGAGGAAAAATATGACGACTCAAATCCTTCTCGAAATTTCAAAATAAATTAAAATATAATAGCGTTAAAATTTCAAAAGCTGTTTCATCTGGCTACGGGCCTGTTCTTTGGTTTATCTGAATTGAGATGTTTTATCTCACTTGATTTTTTTTTTTGCTCTTTCATTTTGAGCTCTTTCAAACAGAAAATGTAGTCTTTTTTTTATTATAAGTCAATAATTAAATATATTATGATAATTTATTATTATAAAGTCTTTTTCAGTCATGGTCAGTTTTCCCCCCCAAACCCCCCCCCCCCCCCTTCTATGAAGAAATCAAGAAATGAAGGTTTATTTTTTTTTTGTTAATTTTTAAATAAAAAACTTTTTTCGTATAAAAATTTTTAAAGAAATTTTTCATGTTTTATTATATTTATAACAAATAAATTAGAGCAATTAAAAATAAATTAATATCAGGCAAAATATATTTTATTAATTTGTAGAGAAAATTGTTCCTCTTCAATTAATAAAACATAATTTATTTAATTGATCCAAAGTGTGAAATTTTTTATTAATTTCTTTTAGATATTTTAATTTTTATAATTTTAACATATAGTGTTTTATTTATTCAAGTTGATTTAAAAAAAAAATTCATGCAAAAAAAAAAAATTATATTTATTATTTTGATTTAGAAATCATGCAATTTTCAAGTGAACGACCTCTAAACTCTTTAGGTTTTGAAAAAAAAATAGGGTTTCTTAAAAATAAATCGCTAGATAACACCTTAAACGAAATAACACAACCAAAGAATGAGAGAGTCACTGACATCAGATAAAGATTTTGTCCACTTTTGATTTAAAAGGGCCTTCCAACCTCAAAATAAAAGTATAGTGCTAAAGAATTATAATAATCTTGAAAAAAAAGTGTTAACATTTCGTATCTAATAGAAAAGCTGAGATAAACATGAAATAAAGTGTTACGCCCTCGGGCCTTGGTGTAGTTGCAGGCCTTCTATACCAAGGGTCGCGGGTTCGGATCCCATGCAGTCCGGTGGTTTTAATTTAAGTCATTTGGATTTACAAATGGCTTAAATAACAATGTCCGGATCCCCAATATATACCTGGTATATTAATAAAAATATGAGTATCGTTAATCTTAAAGGCCTGAGTTGCCGAAAAAGACTGTGTGTGTGTGTGGATAGTGTTAAAAAAAAGGTGTTGGTGAAATGCGGCATATAAACAAATAAAAATGGAACCTTTTAGATCATTATAATTGTCATATTGTTGGGGTGTGAAAAAAGCTCCCACCTGCAAAAGTTTATGCTAAAATAAATATCAGCGAGATTTTATAGAAAGGAATAGATGAAAAATTGCAACTCCGTGTTTCTGTCCAAATTCTAGTTAGAAATAATCTTTTATAAATTATGACATATACCATTAAAAACTTTCAATTGGTTGAACTAAATTTTGTTTCTCTAACAAATATAATATTATGTGAGTATATTTTGGAGGATCTTGCTCAGAGAACCCAGGATCTCCAATCGGGATTATTAAAAATACATTTTTTTTAACCCTTTATTGATTTTTACGAGAAACTCAATTATCAAAAAATAATGCTAAATTTACTTTTTTCAAAAAAGTCTCTGAGAGGCAAAAAAGAGCCAAAAAATTCGCAAAAGTCGAAAAACTTTTTTTCCGCTCTCTACCTATAACCTATCCAGAGCCTAACTTCTGTATTTGACTATGCTAACTGTACCTTTCAAATAGGGAAAAATCATGAGTTTTAAATTTAAATAATAAACAAAGAAATCAAACGGGGACTTGAATGCTTTTTTTTTTGTTGAAAAAATCTCATATGAAATTTGTTTAAATATACAGAATCCTATTTTTTTTTTTTTTAATAAAATTAACTTAATCTGTTTACATGACGAATTCTTGTTATTCGACTTCATTATAACTGTAAAGACTTAAATGAATGAATTTAGACAAACTTGCAGACACGTGGGATCAGGATAATGCTGAGATTCTCTAAATAACGTGAAGATCCCTGGCCTTGATGTATTCGTTATAGCAAAAACATCGAGTAGAAAAAGGAAATTCTTATATAAAACAAACTATCGTAATTTTGGAATTGAAAATGTAAAAAAAAAGTAACAAGATTTTTATTTTTACAGAATACATAAAAAAAATGTAGTATTAGCATAATAAAAAAAAGAGTGCAAATATTGTATAAGTATTATGTAAAATTTTTTCATATCTCAGATTAATGATGATATTAACAAATTATCAGATCAATTTAAATGATTTCTAGGACCACTTAATTGATGAAAACATACAAAATTAAGAAAAATTTCATTTGAGGATTCTGATGCGAGATTATATTCCTAAAAATTAAAAAATTTAATTTTAGTTAAGATCTATATAACTTATTTGAATAAAATATTAGTATTCAAAATTCAAAATTCCTTGAATCTGACTTGACCGATGCCCCGGAAAGACTGGAGATCCTGGGTTCAATTCTCCCGGGAGGGCCCCGGAAGACGTTTGCACTCGCCAATAAAAACACACTCTTGTTAAATTTAATTTCATCTTTTTAACAAAATAATATTTTTTTCTCTTTGCATTATAATTTCTATTTTGGAAATATTTTGAAATAAAACTCAATTTTGGAAAATGAAAAAAATTTAAGTTAATAGGGTCTATATGTGATAAAATTATTTATTGACCCAATTTACTAGGTACAGTTGGGAACCTAAAAGGCTAGAGTCCCCTCAGAAGGAAAACTAATTTTAATTTCTGTACCAAAGGAAAGTCAAAAATATTTTTTCTTTAATATTTTATTAGGTCTCGATTGAGGCAATCCTCATAGTCCATAATTATCCAAATTATAAATATTTATAAATTATTGGGCCCTGAGGATGGCCTCTATCGAAACGTCGACCTAATAAATTAATGAAAAAAATTTTTTAGCTGCAGTCTCTTATCGTGTCAGCAACCATTCCTTGATATAACTCAACAATAGGCTTATTTTAAATGTAATATAATGCTGATGGGCCAATTGTCTATTATTAGTATATAGAGTAAAGTTTTGGAAATAGAGATGTATTGTTCATGTTGTACCGCAAAAACAAAAGGGAGGTCCTTATCACCACCTAAGTCCCACATTTAAGAAGTTAAATTATATATATATTTTTCAAATTCGTATGAACATTAATCACTGTCGAAAAAATTGATTGATGATTGTTGGCAAGCCACATCTAAAGTGCACCGATTGAAAATCACTGGGTTAAGAAAAGGAAAAAAAAATGCACGAGACAAGTCTCAAGCTAATTTTTTATCAAGTACTAAACATCTTTACCTTGACAGCAAGCAGGTTGGGGTTCTTGTCAAAGTCTAAAGTACAGATTTAGTAAAGCACGATTACATCATTTAAGATGATATTTTTTTCTTAATATAGAATAGGTGATCAACTTTTGAGCCATTTAATTTATTATTCTGTGTATCTATTCCAAGATCGTAAAGGAATAAAACGGAGTTCCAGATTCTGAAATTTAAGAGCTATTCAATTGGAATCACCGTATTTTATAAAAGAAACTTATTTAAGGCATGATAAAGAAAAATCTTAGCTATTTATTTTATTTCATCCATTCTCTTCTAACCTATTATACTAATAGAAATTTATATTTTTGGAGAATATTTTGTTTTCAATAATTAACCTGTTTTGAACTTTATTTTCTTACTGCGATAAGAATACAATAAAATTTCTCAATTAAAATTGAAAAATTTTATCATAGTTAAGAAAATTGAGGATATTGATGGACTATCAATTGTGTGTTATAGTATTCTTTAAAAACAGAATTGGTTTCAGCGTCCCAATTGGAGACATTTGACTTTACAAGTTTCCTTTAGAAAGTGTATAAGAAAATATCATTTGGCTGTTGACTCTTATTTCAATTATATTAATAAATTTAGCGGAATTGGTTAAGTAGAATACAGGATACGTGATTGGCAACGATTGTATTGCAAAAGGCATTTTTACAAAAGAATAAAAACTGATAAAGATTAATTTCAAGGACATCCTGAAGATAAAACAGGAGGAAACATCTAAACATTACAAATCACTATTTTAAAATTTGTTACTTAACTAATAGTAAAAAAATGTGAATAAAAAAAAACAGGTATGAAGTAAAAAAATTGTTTTTTTTTTTTTTTTTTTTGCTGAGTAATCTTATATAAAATTCCAACACGATTGAAGTTTCAAATTTTGGATTAAGACGCTTTTGAAAATAGTGAATTGTTCAGAAGGCAAACTGATTAAATATTTTTTTTTTTTTTTTTTTGAAGATTTGGAAATGGTAGTAAAAAAATATTAAATTTTTCAAAATAATTTGAAATTTTTGTTGAAATAATTAATTAATAGCGTCCTTAAATATAACCTTTTATTCAGGTCTATTCTCTGAAAACAGACGTTAAAATTTAAAATATAGGTGTTAAAAAGTAATGTAAGCGTTAAAAAATGCTATTCAAAATCACTTCCTTGCCTCAAGCTATTCTGTAAACAAAAACTTTAAAGCCAAAGCGTTAACATTTAATAAATAGTGTTAAAAATTAATGCCATGTCTAGGGGGTGCCTTTAAAATGTAACGTCGTGTTTAAAATAAAAATGGCGTCCTTAACCTAAAAAGTAAGGTTATGATTTTGATAGCTTTGAAAAAAAAGCAACATGTTAACGTCGCTGTTAAAACTTTGTTTAGAGAATAGCATTTTTTAATTGTTTTTACATTACTTTTTAACACTCATTTTGTTTATTTTAAATTTTAACGTTTGTTTTTAGAGAATAGACTTGTATGTGTTTTAAAATTTGGAAATATTTGTGACCAACAGAGAGAATTATATTGACCCTGTTACGCATTAGTGTGTCAAGTGCCAGCTATCGAGTTTTGAGAAAATTAACATTAAAGTTTTTTGTTTTCATTGGATTATATATAATTTTTTTTTTGTCAATTGTGCAAGTTACATTAAATATAAATTTTTTAGGACATATTTCATAAAAAATAGTAATAATTTAGCATTTGAAACAATATTCCTGCCTAACTCAATTTTTAATTTTTTTGGCGCTTGACTCACTAATGCATAACAGGGTCCATATATACGTTAAAGTAACGAAAGAAGTTTGTTTGAAATAAATACAATACTTCATGGACGCATTTAATTTATAAAAATATTTTAATACACAGTTTTATTATAAAATTTTATAAATTAGGATACTTTTCTGGACTTAATCTCTTTGCCCACTGAACCGAAATGCCTTTTTTCGAATAAATGTGATAAAAACATTATGAAATTATTGAAATGTTCTTTTTTTTGAAAATAAACACGGTGATTGTAGAATGGTATGTCAAGGAAAACAGAGAGGAATGCAGCATTTCCAGGGCGTGGATACGCCAAAGGTCTTCAATTAATACGTGGCATATTATTAAATATAGTTTATAATCATTATTTTAATCATTTGCCTGCCAGTAGAAATAGATTCAATTAAAACTATTTGAATAAAAGACAAAATGACGATTTGTTTGAAATTTAGAGATTATGTAAAGGAACTTGACTTAATCAACCATCACATTATTTAGGATTTAATTTGATGTATTTTTCTATTTTTCAAAAAAGAGCTCTAACAATTTTGATGAATTATTTTTAGGAACCGACCTAAGTTTCGGTTTCGGCCAAAAACCAGACTAAACTTCTTGTTTCGGTCGGATACTAATTATTTTTTATTTATTAAAGTTTTAAACGGTAATCGTATTACTTAATCCTAACTTGTTCAAAGGAATTTTTTAAGTGTCAAATTTCAATAAAGTTGAATATGTTCAATAATGTTAGAAAATTTCTTTTTGATAACTATAATTAAATGAATATTATAAAAGACAATTCCCGCTATCCAGGTGACGATAAATAACATGACTATACAAATAAATTACAAAATACCTTTTACAACTACAACTATTATGGGTAATTTAATCTTAAAAAAAAAAAAAAGATAAAATTTGATTAAAGAAAAATATTCCAATAACCCTTTTCTAGTCAAATAAAGTAGAATTAAATTGTGAAAAAATATCCTGGCTACGTCATTGTTAGATTTCACATGAGAACAGTAAATAGTAGGTCTATCAATTAAGAAATAAAAGACTTGTATTAGCGTTTTGAATTTATATAGATGGAGTGCAAATTTGTATTAATAGTTTAGAATAACTTAATCAGGTTGAAAATTTTATTTTCTCGCAATATTATAATAATAGTGAAAAATTTAATCTTTTAATTTTTCTTTACGTTCCAGGTCAAATGGTCCCAATACTATTTTTGAGGGGTTGAAAAATAGATTTTTTTGAATCACTATAGAGCGTTTACAAAATAATCGGTTGACATCTTACTGCCGTGTAAAATAGGAATTTTCAAAATTTTTACACTTTTGATTTTCGTCTATTAATTTTTAAATTTTAGTAGGTATGATACCATCTTTGATTTAAAATTTTATTATATTTATTTAAAAAATACTGGCAGTTTTTATTTTCCTGGATTATTTTCCACCTTGCTTTTTTATTTATTTTTATAAATATTATAAGATCCGGGACTAGAAGATGTCAAAAGATTTTATATTATTTTGAGAGACGACTTTTCCGCGTTAAGGTTTCGAAAAAAAAATCACTTTTTTAGACCCACTCACTGCTTTTAATTTATTCATATCTCTAGAACCAATAAGGATGAATCTTGGCAAATTATAGTCCTAAGTATTAAAACAATGAATGAATAAAAAGAAAAAAAAAAAACAATTTTTCAACAAACCGTTAAGTGGAAAAAAAATAAAAAAACAAAAAAAAATATAATAATAATAAGATAATAAAGACACCTAAAATAAGGGAAAAACTGAAATTAATCTCTTGGAATTATTTTAAATTATTTTCGGCATCTTAGGCCATACAGACCCTTTAAACGATACACAAATACATAGTTTCCCCCCCCCCCACCCCCCCCCACAAAAAAACCTATATACTGTATATTAGGATACAAATTATCTGGGCACATTTATTTACATTTGGTATGGATCTGAATTAAATAAATAATCATGGAACTGCCCGGTGTCTGAACCCACATCCCTCAGGTAATCAATAATGATTTTGGTCAATATCTCTAACCTCTCAGCCATGGGTGGGGCTCTTTAAATTAATCGAGAATAAAAATTTTGTAGTTTTGTGGTTTTTATAGCTACATCTAAACACAAGATTAGTATGCATCTCGATCTCCTAAGTCATTTTGAATAGTTCGGCTTTAAAATTTTGCAATGATTTTTATTTTTACATAAATGACGAAAAACTGGAATTTATGCAATATTCAAAATCGAATTTTATAGATTTTGTAAAATTTTCCCATCAATGACTTAAAATCTGGTGGTACATTTAATTCAAGATATAAAATTTATAAACAGGTAAATTTTATATTTTGTTACCATGACAACCATTTCCATCTTTCCTATAAGTACAAGTGTAAGTGTGCTTCAAACAATTTTGAGGGCAAAATGAAAATATACATTTTAAAGAGCTTCTAAAAAATAATTGATTTTTGAATTTTAAACAAAATCGTTAGAGCGAATTTTGAGAAAATCGAAAAAAATTGAAAGTACTTTTTGGCCGATTGTTCACGCTCCAAGGGGATGTCAAACTTAAATATAAAATTTCAGCCTCATAGCTCAATTCCTTCATGCTTAAAATTGAACACAAACACACACACAGACAGACAGAACATGTTGCGAAAACCACTTTTTTTGATTCAGGGGACCTCAAAACGTGAAGATCCATCAAAATATCGACATCCGAATTTTTGACATGAATCCAAAAGTTGTGATAATTACTTTTAAGTCTATAAAAAATAAACAATTAGATGGTTGATATGTACCTATTTAAGTTTTAATTAAAAATTTATGATTTATGACTGGAATACTTTTCTCGTTTTTCTTATCTTTTAATAAATTCAGTAGTAGGCCTACTAGGGTATAAAGTATTATCATTTTATGATCCTTTATCACTAATTAAATTTCATTTTCATATTACTCATACATTTTGCAATTCAATTTCATTTTAATTTGAATTTTTTTTTTTTAATAAAATAGAATTTAATTAATAAAGGACACAAAGCTAGTGTACATATTTAGAGAACAAATTTATGCGTCATTATTTTTTTTAAACTAAGGAGACGAGATAGAGAAATAGAAAGAGAATAAGTGTGATGTTGGTGTTGTTATTCAAAATAAATGAATGAATCATTGAAGGACAAAATAATTGTTAAAAGGAAAAATTTTAATATTCACAATTTTACTTGCTTTCTATTAGCTCAACTAAATCATTTCCATTTTAAAGAATCATTTTAACATACAAAAGAAGAGGGATCAACCATATTGAATTTTTATATATTATGTCGTCTGAAAAAGGAAACACCTTAATTTCGAAACGTTGACGAAAAAATATTTTGCCCACACCTTGACAGTCATTTAAGAAAAATTCTTTATAAAAACGATGACCAAAAAAATTGGTAAAAATGATTAACATTTTTTATTAAAAATTTTTTATTCCGGTTATTAAACTTAGCGGTATATCAAGAAAAATTAATCTTTGAAGGGACACTTCTTTACAAATGGTCGTATAAGTTAGATTTATGTCAGTGTTACAAAACACGCTGAATTCTCACGTTCACGTGGTTGAGTCACTCGAGTCGATGCGACTAGACTCACTACATTTATTCTCGAAAAAGAGTTAATAAATCAGAAATTCAATATATGATTTACTCATGGAATTTATTTGAACAGATCTGAATTTTGATTATTTTTTATATATAAAATTCGCAAATATCCATCTGTCTGGTCAACTTTCGGGTGGAATTTCGAAACCAAATTTTACATATTTGATAAATGGATGTTTTATGGCTGTGGTGATTTACTCAGCATTCGCAGGGACTTTGCAGCCAGGAGATTAAATAAAAAAATGTTTTATTTTATTTCAATTTTCCGACTTGTATAATTGACAATATTTGCCCTGATGAAGGTCGTGAATGGCGACCGAAACGTCGGCAAATAGAAATGAAATAAAAGAAAATATTTTTTTTATTTAATCTCCTGGCTGCAAAGTCCCTGCGAATTCTGAGTTTGTATTTTTTTTTATTTTACATACTTAAAGAGGACCTTTTTAGGATTACAGAAAAATTATTTTCATCCTGGAAATCCTATAATTTATTGAGTTATCAATTGTTGAAGTTATGATTTCTCCTATAGGAAACATTTATTGCAGTTTCTTGACCAACTTCCCCCCGTTCCCAAATGAAGTTTTGCACCCTAATAGAACATGTTATGGAGAATAAAATAAAAATAGTCGGGTCTAAATCCTCATTTGAAAAGGCTTGTATGATCCGAGTTCAATACCCAACTGGAGCAATTTTTTTGTAAGTTAAATAAATATATTCAATATATTACAAGTTATTAATTATTTTTTACATTGTGTTAGTAGAAAGCATATATCAAATTTCATCCGACCTTGGCCGTCTAATCACCCCAGAGTTAATTTTATTTGCTTATTCCATTTTAAGTTTATTTATTTAATTGCTAATTTCAGTCTCTCTTAAACTGGATATACATTATGTAAGCTGTACATATTTAGATACATGATATTTTTAGTTAATTGGGGGATGGTGAAAAAAAATGAGTGGGAGAATAATTTTACCACTCCTATTTAATTTGATGTTTTCTTTAGTATATCTGCATTAAATTATGACAACATTCGTCTTATCTTGTTTCATATTAGTCAGAATTATTCATACTAAAGAGGTCGTTGTTATTTTGAGGGAGGAGTTGATTTCGTTAGTGAGTCAAATAAAAATGTCATATAAATAAAAAGTCCGGAAATAAAAAGAAAAATTCCTCAGGGAACTTGTAACTAATTTTTATTATACTGGATTAAAAAAAAAAAAGGCTTGGTAATATTTTATTATAAATCGGCCTATCTACCGTGCTATTTAGTAATTTACCCAAGGGAAAATAAATAAAAAGTAGAGAAAATTTATTATCTTAGATATGAATGTCTAATCCAAGGGAAGGAACAGGTTAGGAATTTGATTTATGCATGAAAAATTATTAAGGGCCGTCGAGAGTTATCAAATATATGAATCATTTATTTATTAAAAATTTGTTTTCTGATTCTCTGATCATTTTGAAAATACATAGATCTAGGTACAGTGAGGGACAATATTAAGTCCCACCCATGGGTTTTATACTTGTGATTATTTCATTGTTTTTATAAAAGAAAATGAAAATCTTTATTGGAAATTTTCTAGGTTTAAACCATGAAAGTTTCCATTAAAAAATTTATATTTCTTTTAAAATCAATGAAATAATCACAAGTAGAAAACGCATGGTTGCGACTTAATATTGTCCCTCACTGAACTTTCCGTAGTCAAATTGAATGACTTGTAGGATGGAAGGCCTTACAGTAAGCAACAAACTCAAGTCAAGTATATGTGGTTGCCTATCACAGAAGTTGCAGGCAAATTTTTTTTTATTTTCCTGCAATCAAACATACATTCTTTTATTTTGGTTTTCAGCCTGTAAGAACTCAGTCTAGTGATTTTTAGGAGTGTTTCTTGAATTTTGATACTAATAGGAATAATTAATTTTCATAAGGACTAAGGTAAAAGATAATTATTTATAAATGCCAATGTGATGGAATCATCTTCAGTAAATTCAAATCGTTAAACATATTTATCCAATATGTTATAGTAGATGAGCTCGCCATGAAAACAAATTTTTTAATGATCATTAATTTGATGTGTTCATGGCGAGCTCATCAACTATAACATATTGGATAGGAATGTGTGACGTTTTGTAGAACACCCGTTGCTTGTACTGAAGATGATTCCATCAAACTGGGAATTTAAATATTTATAAATAATTATCTTTTGTAAATTCTGTAGGACAATTAATCTACATTACGGCCATCTTCAATCGATTAGATGAATATACTATCCGCGTCAAAAGAAAGTGTACAATTGCTATCTTTGTCTTATCTTAGATAATTAGGATATGTAGATAAAATCCAAAAATTGTTAATAATTCTTTAAAACATTATGAAAATTTGATGATTTTTCTTTTAATACCCCTCTGCTGATCGTCGATTAAGAAGATAACGATTATACAATTTCTTTTGAGAAGAATAGTATAAATATATTCCGAGAAAGTATTCATTTACATCAAAACATTTATAAAAAAAAAAGTAATTAAAAAGCGAGCAAGGCTTCCTTATATTTGAAGAATTTTCTGCCTCCTAAAGCGAAAACTAGTGGGCAAAACGAGAAGTGCAATCAATAGTAAGGGTGCTAATGATTTTTTTCCAGGTTAAAACTTAGGACCCACTGATCTAAAGAATATGCAAATATTCACTGTAAGGTCAAAAGTAGTTGAAATAAATATTTTAGGAATTCTCGTGAGAATTTATTGAAATATATTATCAATGTATTTTTATTTTATAATCCCAGGGTTATTTATTTATTTATTTATTTATATACCACGATTGAGAAATAGGAATGTGGGTTAAAGAAGAGTGTTGTAGCAGATGCAGCATTGGAGCGCCCACGCCGGTCCGGCATTGGCACCTGCAAGGTCGTGACTCACCTAAGCAAAAGGTGCCTTCTGGCTCTTTCTGACTTGTGAGTGAGTCATGATATAAAGGAATGCCAAACGGATGAGGAGAGACATTCAAATCTGCATCTTATCATATGCATTGCATTTGCTAATCTATTCCAACGAACATATTTCATAATTTTTAAGCCTTTTGATTACGACATTTTAGTAAAAGAAATTAGAGTTACTACCAAAATATGGACTTTTCTAGATTCTGGATACAAAATTTCTAATTGGTCTGAGACGCTAAGTTTATCAAGAAAGAAAATTTATTATCACATTTTATCAGTTCAATGAACTGTGGAATTTTCCGAGTCTAACACCTAGGAGAGTTCAACATTTTCTGTACAATTCAAAGTAAAATACTCTTCAGTGTTTGTATTTCAATTGATTCTGAAGAAAGTGGGGCGAATGAATTGAATAAAATATTAATCTTAATGAATGACATAACTTTAATTCCATCCATACTTTTACAATTTTTGGTATTGTTTTATCTAGTTAATAATAATTTCAAATTCCTAAGGTTGATAAAATAGTGGAAACTGATTAACAACATTCTACGAGGTTTTTATTAATAATTACAAAAAATTTAATAATAAACAGGTGAAAATTTTCTTTTTTGAAACTGTTTTAATCCTCATCTTAAGTAGTTTGTTTGGTCTTTTACTATAAAAAAAAAGAATTTATAATCTTTAAATAACTGATCCGTAGCAAATATAAAAATTACGGTATCTCGATAATTAAGCAAAAAAATCAACGCTTAATTGAAACTTGAATTGTAGAAATTATTTTAACACATTTAGGACTAGGATTTTAATTTAAACCACGATTCAAATTTAATCTGAGGAGGACCAGTTAACAGACACAAATTTCTCACTTTTCAATATATTTGAGCATTTGCTAAATGTTCTTAGAACATTGCAACATATAGGCCTACACGGAACACAAGGGAGGCATCGTCCCAGCATTTCTATGCTGTTCAGCTCACGACTAATAGAACTAGTCAATTCAAATCTTTCTTTATTCCCATGACCTCCCGTGAATGGAACAAGCTCCCTGCGTCTATATTCCCCAAAACCTACAATCTTCAGGCTTTCAAGTCTAAACAGGCATCTCCTCAGTTCCTGCAGTTGAGTTCCCCTTTTTTTTAACTATATTCTTCTTGGCTGCATGTGACCACTGGTCATTATAGGTCTTTGGACCTTATGCAGACATTACAAAAAAAAAGCAATGATCAAAAACATTTAATCGAAAAAAAATTGCTTTTATACATTCCAAATTAAAATTAATAATAGATCCAGACATTGATATTCTAGTGCTATTGAAAAAAAAACTGTCAGTCGCGACTTTAAGAATTTTATCAACTCCAAATATATAAAAGGACCATGATAAAATAAACAAAAATGTAATATAATAAAAAGAAAAGTAAAACTTAGCACCTTAAAAAGGAGATGAACTATATATAATTTCAATGACAATAAAAAAAATCCAGTTTTATTTAAAGATCATTGAACTGAAAATAATTTTTTTTTTTTTGTATCTAATATTCAAGTTTCCAAATAAAGAATTTAATAAATAATTTTTAAAATTTAGCTTATGAGAATTTTAATTTGGGACCAATAATGATGAATTTTATATGCAACTAAATCATTAAGATCATTAAATTTAAAGGAGAAAAAAAAATGTGAGATATTTTTTAAATGTTCCCAAGTTAGAGAGATGATTCCCAAGATATTAATTATCAAGAAAATATTGAATGAAATAAAAAGTTTTTTAATTAATGATTTGTTAAAAAGGTACGTTATATATAAATATATATTCTTATCTATTAATGTGTGTGTATATGTGTGTGTGTAAATTGGTCCATTTCTACGGAGAGATAAGACGAAGATTAAATATGAGTTAAAAAATGTGATTGTGTCATGATGATATGATGAGAGATAGAAAGGGAGTATAGTGATTTCATATGATCAAAGAAAATTTGAAAAAAATTCTCGTCTTTATCACAGATGCATTAATTAATTAATTTAATGTTAGAACAAATGCAAACATGCATGTTAGTTAAATATTAATGACGATGATCCTACTTTTTTGTAGAGTTTAATCCATGTAAGATCTCCTTTGCTGTCTGTATATTGCAGTCCAAAAACCAAACTTCCCGAAGTCCGATTGTTTTAACCACCTGGTCGAAGAGTTGTTTGCCGGTGGTTGTTTGCTGGATCGCGAACTCCAGTTCCGCGTCCATCGTAGTGACGCGGACATTCATCTGAAAAAATGAAAGAGAAAATTATAAGTCTTTAATTTGGAATAAAGTTTAAGGGAGTTTGTCTGTCATTCAAATGATAAGGGATAAACAACTTAAGAAATAATTGCTATTACTCTCAACTAACAAATAAATTCCGTGATTCCAACAATTCCTGTTAGAATATTCTCAGCACTATGCTCTTTCAAGATAACCAATAATCATTGGGACTTGCATTAATTTAATTTAATTATCAATGATTTAATTAATCAATGTTCTATTATATTGTTTTTGAACCGGACGTTTCTTTTAATTTCATGTTTATTGGACCATCATCGACTGATGGGGAGTTAGGATTTATAAATATTTTACTATAATAGGTATACCGGTATATTTATAGAATTCTTTGTATTTCTTTCTATATTTGAAGATGTATAGATGTGTATTGATGGTAGGTATGATGGTGTATTGATGGTAGGTAGAATAAGAAAAGGAGAGATAAGGTAAAGGGGCCATACACGGCAGGTCCAAAATCCAAATTGGCCCGGCACCGATCCAAAACTCGCCGTGTATGGGGAAACCGAGTTGGCTCGGCGACCGTTAGTTGGCTTGGTTGGATTTCCATCCGATCCAAAATCCACAGAGCCAAGTCCACGAGCCTTGGATTTGTCCTCGCCGTGTATGGCAGTTCACCGAGCCAAGCCAAAACTTGTGCAGCGTTGCCAGATTCATATTTATTTTTTTAGATCCTTTTGATATTTTTTTAATTTTTTGAAGAGATTTTAATTAGGATAATTATTTAAATATTTTTTAAATCATTTTTTTTTAATAAAATTTTGAAAAAGTACTAAAATTAAGATAATTATGAGTGACATGTCTTTTGTTGGGGGGGGGTTCAAATGATCAATGGTAACCATTCATCCCGCATTTTTGGGGCAATTTTGCATTTTGATTCAATGATCCACAAAATGGCCTACATTTAATTTGTAACCGTTTCTTCACTTAAGTGTTTAAGATTTAAATAAAAATTTTCAATTTTTAAAAATTAGAAAGATGACATTATATTGGGATATTTTTATGCAATTTTTCATTTTGTTGTATTAAACGAAATTCTATTTCAAAAAAGGCACAGATGTAACGAGCTACAAAAGGTTGTTTTTCCTTCTATAAAGGATTTAAATAAACATTTTTATTTATTATTTATATGGTGACATATTTTCTGATATTTTTAAACAATTTTTTTGTCTTATTAAACAAAATCATTTAATAAATTCTATTTGTTTTTTCTTGTTGTATCTTCCTTATAAAAAAATATATATTTTTTTGGCATTTTTATTTTGTTGTATTAGGCACCGATTTGACAATTTACTAAGAGACTAACCTTTATTTACTCTTAAATGTCAAATTTCAAACGGGCCTCTTGGCTCGGCCGTGTATGACCCCCTATTTTGGATCGGTCGAAAAATGGACTCGCACAAATTGGCTCGGTCTAAATGGACCTGCCGTGTATGGCCGCCTTAATACTATTTCATTAATTTATTTCGCCTCACTGCTGACTTTCGGTCCTGATTAGGAGTGATGAAGTCTAATGGACCTAATCAGTAATATTTCCCCTCATTGCTGACGTTTCGGTCCTAATTAGGACTTTAAAGCATCATGAATGATGAAGTCTAATGGTTCTAATCAGGACCCAAAACTTAGCAGTGAGGGGAAATAAATAAATAAAATAATATTAGCTGTTCTCTCTTTTTCTTATTATTATACCTGCAAGGGAAAGAATTCTTCATTTTAGACGTAGACCTGATGAATTAATGTCGAACACTTTGAAATGCAAGAATTTTTTCAACAAACAAAATATTAGCTTGTGGTACAGTGAGGGCAACAATTAAGCATTAGTCCCCACCTGGGAGGTAGACTAGTGTATAGTATATGATATATAGTGAAATAATTTTAAATTTTTGAAAAGGTAAAATAAAATCATCTGTACCAGATTTTATTTTACCTTGTGGGTCATTAAAATTATTTCACTATATACCATATACTAAAGGCTCTAGATCCCAGGTGGGGTTAAAGCCTGATCGCTCACTGTACTAGAGGTCGAGGGTTCCATCCGGGCAAAAAATTCAAGAAAAAAATTTATTTTATTTGAATTGGCTATCAATCAATTTATTTAAAAAAAAGCAAAATTTGCTAGTGACCTTCAGGGCAGAGAAACAAACATATAGGTAAAAATGAAATTAAGTCTTTAGCTAAATTTGTAAATATTTACATATAAAAACTTCTTGTCACCTGATAATGGTTCAAGAAATTTGGACTGAAACGTCGTCGGAGAAGTTTTTTTTTTTATTGTCGAAGAAGCTATTCCCATTGTTTATATACCATAATCAAGAATATATTTTTTTTGAAAAATTTTTAAATTTCTTATGGCTAATGAGTGAAAGATTAAAAAAAAAGGAACATTTGGCTGCCAGATCAATATTATTTTTTACTTGGAGAAATTTTAATTATAGCACTTTTGAAATAACTATGACAAATAATAATTATGGATTCTATTTCCAATTCAAAAATAAATTTCCTCTATTTTTGTTTTTTTAATACACTTTCAATAATAATTTAAAAATTCAATAATTACTGAGTTTAAACAGAGAAAAGTAAATGATCTCTTCATCAAAATTTGATGGGAAGTATTTTATAAAAGAATGAGGTCATGCCATTTCCAAAATTTAAATCCTAATTTCCCTAAATAAATATATTTATGGAAATAAGGGAATGATAATAATGTAACACATGAAATGACACACTTGAAGATGTTCAAAAGAATCTTTACAAATGAAATTTTAAATTCATAGGAAGGGAATTTGATAGGTCAGTGAATTTGAAAAGATAATTAATGGTATAATTTGAAATCACATTGTGTGGTATAAAGAAATTTGACAAGATAAAAAATTGTACTGACTTCTTAAACGCACTCTTCCCCCCCCCACCCCCCCCCCCCTTTCCCCCCCCCCCCCCCCCGGGGAACCCTTACATATCATCGTATTTCTAAATACTTTATTGTATTCTTAAATAAGAAAAATAAAAAAGTACATTGTTGGGGACAAAATTTGATTAAATACGTAAATTTTCAATTCTATTCTTTCCTAAATCCTAAAAATTAATAATTGTTATTCCATCCATCCAATTTACTATCTTTTAATTAAGTCTCATTATATAATATTTGTTCACGTTCATTTTGAGTGTCATTTTTTATATAACAAATATTAATAGTATTAATTTGTATTTGATATTAAAAGACAAGTTTTATTTTCTAGTAATAATGAAAAGGTATTCTTTCATTTAAAACATAATATTTCAAGGACGAAGAAGAATAGAAGGATTAAATGATAAAAAAAATTCTATTAAAGAAGAAAAAAGAGGATATAATAATATTAAAATAAATGGTGAAACAAATTAGATAATAGAGTTTAATGGAAAGTGTGATCGAGCGAATAATGAGTGACATCCATCTATCCAACCATCGAAAAATTTAATGTTTCGATTAGATTTAAAAAAAAAATTTTCTATTTAATATAAAAATAATTTCACTATCAAATGGTTTTATTTAAGAAATTAGTAGATTAAAATAATAATAAGAAAAAAATTAGGTAAATCTGAATGAAGGAAGGAAGACAAAACAATCTTCGGGTGAGTGCACACACTAACTATCGGATTTAGAAAAAATATATATAACCTTCTAAAGGCTAATAAAATACATGTGCATTAAATGGTCATTTAATGAAATCACCAAATATTTAGACATAAAAACTCAGTGAATTATCCAAATTCTACAGGAGAAAAATACTTTGACAACTCTGTATTATTTTGAAAAAAATGTTCTAATTAATAAGCCAAAAAATTCAAAGGATTGAAATAATAAAATTTTAGCCCAATATCAGAAACTTTCAAGGTTAAGGCCATAATATCAAATTCCTATCATGAAGATGATTATTAGACGTCCACCGATTATTTTTCAAATTATAAAATTGGTTGCTTCACTTCTAGGCGACTAGTAAAATTATCAGACGGGTAGCAAATCATTGGTTTAGTAAATATGAATAGGCTTAACCTTCGAGTAAATATAAATAAGTTTTTTCACTTATAATTAATTAGCTATCTGAAGTATAGGGAAAGTTTTGTGAAGTTAGCAGCTTGATTAAATTGTGAAGTTAGCAACTTGATTAAGCTACCTAAATCAGTGATTCCTAACCTTTTAATGGCTCATCGGCCCCTTTTCATTTTCAGTGTATACCTAAATGTAAATAATAAAGCAGTTTATTTTATTTTAAACAACAATAATGAAAATAATTTCTAGTAAATTTTATAAGAAATTTAATTCGGAAAAATTAGCCCCTCCCCGAAAATTATGCGATACGTTTCTATTTCCTGACACTTCTAACTAAAGAATTGATATATTTGAGAGGTAAAAATAAAATAATCAATTTAAAAAACACTAAAATTTATGATGTTATTTAAGATAAATAAAAAAAAGGATGCGGTATTAAAAGATGTGTCAAGTAAGGAGAGATAATAACTCTTATCTATTATTTTTTATACTGTGTTTTAAAACTAATTTATTAAACTAAAAAACTATACAAATTAATTGTAAACAAGATTAACTTTTCTTAAAAAAAAAAGAAATATAAATGGATATATCCATGAGATGTATAAAGTAATTAAACATTTATTATTAATAGAGTCATTGAGAAAGGTATTTATGTTTGTATGTAGGATTGTAAGGAGTGTTATTGAAATCCAGTTAGGCTTGAACCGTTAGATTTTCTTCATATTCATAGATATATAGAGTAGGAATTTTAATTAATGCCAAAAAATAAAAACAGCAAAAAAAACTATCTGTTTCATTCTAAAAATTAGGGTTAATAATTAAAAAAAAAAAAAAAAATTTAAATAGGCCTATCTAAGAAGTTAAAAAAAAAGAAATTTAAATTGATAATAAAAATTTCACTCATCTTGTGAGTAAGTGGATGTCGACCACGAGTTACCCGAGCTAAAACTGACATTTCCCCTCTCCTTTTAAGTCACCCTGCAATCAAGCGACAGACCATATGACGGGCCGGTTTGTTTCTTCTCTATTGATCGCGAACTAATTTTAATTTCAAATTAAATTCACTGACCCCAGTTAGGAGGTTAATGAATCGAATTTATTTATATTTTTAAAATAATTTGTCATTTCAGAGGGGAAGTATTAAAAATGACGTAATCTAGATATTTTTTTATTATTAGTATTAGTACTTCAAATCGACATTTTGTCATGCTCAGAGCTGAAGTGTTGTTAATGAAGCACCTCTCTGATAAAACTTCAGAAAAAATTATACAATGAAACTATACTATGCTGTCACACTAGACAAATCGTTAATCGTCACTGAAAAATTTGGTACGACCCCAATTTCCATTTCCCTAGTTAAAACAAAAAATATAAAAATAAAAAAGCTAAATTAATAATTAGCATAGTTATATAAAGATAATTTTGTTTTTTTCCATACAAAAATTTACATGAAACTTCCTTCCTAAATGTTTAACTTTGAAAAAAAAAAAGAAAAGAAAAAAAGAAATAATACTATCCTATTAGAAACTTGTTAATTATGAGAATTTTTAATTTACCAATATTACCTTTAATAAAAAATAGTATATAAACTAAAAATAGTTTCTGGGAAAATAAAATTATAATAAATTACTTTTTTTTCCATTCAAGGTCTGAAGTTATATAAATATTTAGAAATGTAATTAATAAAATGTACTTTTGTACAAACATGAATTTATTTAACGAAATTTCATTAATGGATATATGCAATTTAAAAGGTGAATAAAAAAAATGAATCTATGTTTCCATGAATATATATAGAGACTTGAGGTACATATAGCATTTAGCTTAGACGTTTTACTTCCAGACTTTCAAAGAGCTTAATTATTTTTAATATCAACGACTAAGCCAAATGACATATGGTATATCTATATATTCAGGTAAAGTTTCTTAATGGTTGAATAAAAACTTTGACGGAAACGTTTGGGAATTATTGATTAAACCTTAACGCTGTATCCTCAAAACTCTAACAAATGTTTAAATAGCTAATTAATTTGTATATAGGCCAATATGGACGGAATTCAATGTAAATTTATGTAAAAATGTCACAAATCTCTACGGTAGAGAGAAAATAATAAATTGACCAGAGATTTCCAAACTGTAAGGCTAAGCCCCGGTCGTCGTGAAAATATTCCAATATTAGACAACGTTTTGACTCAGGGCCCCGCGAATAAATTCTGATATTAAAGGAGCCGGGAATCGAAAAAAAAGTTTAGAAACTATTGGTATATTTAAGGAAAAAAATCTGGTGTGATTGTCACATCAGATATTTTGTATCGACATATATTTAGTTTCCGACAGTAGGGCCTACATTAGATAGAATTCAAGATATAAAACATGGGAAAATATTTATATTTTGTTATAATGGCATTTTTCCTATCTTTCCTATGAAGTACAAGAGTAAAGTGTGCTTCAAACAATGTTAAGAGCAAAATTTTTAAGAGCTCTAAAAAATAAGTGATTTTTGAATTTTAATCAAAATCGTTGGAGCGAATTTTGAGGAAATCGAAAAAAAAGTGAAAAACTACATCAGTAAAGTACTAGTACTTTTTGGCCGATTTTGATCAAAAGCTTATTTTCACGCCTCAGGCGATTGTTTAACTTATATATAAAATGTCAACCTCCTACCTCAATTCCTTCATGCTTTAAATTGAACCCAGACACAGACAGACCATTTTGCGAAAACCACTTTTTTTAGATTCAGGGGACCTCAAAACGTGTATATCCATCAAAATCTCGACATCGAATTTTTGACATGAATCCAATACTTTCTCTCTCTTTATATATACATACATAGGTAAGAGAAAGTAAAAATATTCAAATTTGAAACTAGATAAGAGAATTTTGGTTCTTGGTCAAACTTGTGAGAGGGTGATACAAAGAATTTCTTATATTAATATTAAATTCGGCGTCTCTCTTTTGGGTGGTTGTGAATAAAAGGTAGAATATTTAATTTAGGAAAAATTATTTTGAAATAATTGGCGATGAAGGGTTTCGACCAGTTCAAAAAATAATTATATACTGTATGTCAGCTGTTCATTAGCTCACAGAGTCAGCTTCATCATTAGTAGTTCCCTTCCCGTCCTAAGCGATAAAATTGAATTTTGAATAAATTTAAACGGATATCCAACCAATCTCGTTTCGTTTAATATGATTCTAACATTAATGGCCTTCGATGGCAAAAGACAAAAAGTCTATATTATGTCAGAATATATGTTAGTGGTTCCCTCCATCTTGTATTGTTTAGTGTTATATAAAGAAAATTATCCAAAAATTTTGGATAAAAAAAATGCAAAACTAATCACAAGAAAAAAATAGGATTTGAAAAGAAGTTATTGAATATAAAAAAAAAATTAAAATATAGGTTTATTACTTGATATTTTCATCGAAATAATACAACAATCACCTTTTATTAAAATACAAATAATATTTGAAATAAGTTCGTTATATATTTCGAAAAAGTGACCGTTAGTAGAATGAGAAAAGCAAGCGGGGGTGATATCATCGAACCGGATGAGAAACAGACAAACAGACCGACATTCACATCTAACGTCTTTTCAAAATCAAATTGGACTATTAGTCACACTATTTGCTTGATTAATATGTTATTTATCATTCCCAAAAATTAAGATAGTTAATCAAATGGTATTTCGTATGTGAGATAATGATAATTTAAAAAAAAAAATACAGGACTTTTTAAATAAAATGAACCAGAGGGGATAAAATCGGGTCATGGTCAGAAAGTTGTTAGAATAATCTTATTTTTACAACAAAAACATGGAAGGTATGACACAAAAATTTTTTTATCATACAGTGGGAAGATACAGGGAAGACGAAAATTTCTGAAGTAAAGATATTTGTAAGGGAACTATGAGATACTTATCCAGAAAATTTTATAATAAGGAGAGATGAGGTTTGGAGATCCCCTCCCAAAGAAATTTTTGTCAAAGTTGTGAGATTCAATGTCAAAGGGTAAATTTATTTTTATTAAATTAAATTGCTAAAACTACCAATTGTGACGAAAATTAAGAGAATAAATATTTGAAAAAGAAGAAGCCCATACCATTTTTCCGGACACCATGGTGACTTGAAAAACGAAACTTTTTTTTTATGAGTATTGAGGGATTGCACTGCTGGTTTGTTTCCACAAAAGAGAACAATACACAACTGAGAGGTGAGTCGGCCGGCGACGCTGTCGCGTTCCCGCCAAGCGCAAGAGCGACTGGCCTTGGTTCCCTCCCCAGCCAATCAGATCGTCAGATAGGCCCCTCTTCTCCATGGGTTTAGGGTTTTTTTTTATATAAACATTTCACCTCTCACTCATTCCACTTCTTTGGACTACCTCCCCTCTGGCTATTCAAGTATCATCTCTTTCAATCTCTCTCTCTTACTCCTTGCCTTGGTACTCATCCCCTTTTATATGAGCAGTAAAGAAAATAAATTTCTCCTAGATACATACAACTTAAAAATTAAGAGTTTTCGAAAGATATCAGAACTTAAAGAGTTTTGAGAATATTTTATGACTATATCTGATATTAGAGGAATCCAGGATTTCCAGGGAATTAGAGTGCTTCTATTGCAGCAAGTGAGCGAGGGCATGACAAACTTGGTCACAAGTGAAAAATCTTTTGCCAAAAAGTTTCTCATTTGCCAATCCCAAGGGACCTGGTTCTTGGCCGACTCTATTGTCCTCTGTAAGCAAACACTTTCTAAGGATCAGCTGATTTGGTGCAAAAAATGCTGCACACAGGGTGAATGGAGATTTCGGATCCCAATGTACAACCAACCAGAAGTCACTTGACCCTCCAAAAAAAATAAATCACAAAATATGTCAGAAATTATAGAAAATATTCACAACTAATTCTATTTGCTAAAATTTTTTGAGAACCCAACTATTTTCTGTTTTATTCATTAGTTTACCCTGAATCATATACAATTACTACTCGTAAAAATAATCTTGGAAAGGCTAACAAAACTTAAATTGCAGGTCTTTTTTCCAAAAAAATTAACCAAAAAAAATAAAATCGGGTCATGGACAGAAAATTGTTAGAATAATCTAATTTTTACAACAAAAACATGGAAGGTATGACACACAAAATACTTTTATCATTACAGTGGGAATATACAGTGAAGACAAAAATTGCTGAAGTAAAGAAATTTATAAGGAAATGGATAGGGGAACTATGCAGAAAATCCAGAAAAATAAAATTTAATTCCCAAAACTCTGGGGGGAGGGGGTGATTACCCCCCTAGGCGGGAGCCCTTGTATCCGCCCTGGTTCAAACAACTACCCGTATATTCACTTGTGGAAAAAGGAAGTTTACTTGAAAATTAATAATATTAGTAAAGTACGAAATAAGAAAAATTTGTTTACAATTTTCCTTTTGTTTTGAGCAAAATTTCATCTTCATAAAATATAAAAAAGGATGAAGTTGAGAAAAGAAAATTTTAATCAAAAATAAATATTTTAATTTTTTTCCCATAAATGGCAAATATAATCTTTAATGTAATAAAAATGTTTAATCTCTCCCTCCGGTTCTATAGAAAAAGATGCCGTCACCTGTTGAATTCATTCTTTTTTTCGAATCGCCATAAAACTTGAGTCGTAGTGGAGGGAGGAAAAAAAAAGGACAGACAGGTTTTTCAATGACTTTTTATCATCGCCATATTTCGACTTATGATTGTCAATATACAATTAACTCTAAATTACAATTGACCTCAATTAAATGACGGATAGATAGGCTTGGGAATCAACATCCGAGGTCCAATTATATAATAATATTCAATAATCTTTAGAGATGATTTGAAAATAAAAAAAAAAAAATTGAAAGTAAAATTCATCAAATTTTTAAAATGTTTGCATATTTAGAAAGCAAATTATTCATGTGACTTTCATCCATTAATAAAATTTGAAAAATCATTTTTGAGAGATTGTTTTTTTTAATTTACTACTGGCTAAAAATAAATCAGACAAAAGTTCTCTTTAAAGATAATTAGGAAAGCTATAAAAATACATAAATATATTCTATCAGTGAGAGTTGTCAACAAACTCACACCAGATTTTTTTCCTTTGGAAGACATAGCTTACTTATTAGGATAATAAAAAAAATAAAAAAATAAAATCAATGTTTGAGGTGAATAATGGCAAAAAAAAATTAAATATCGAGAAAATGAATATCCAATAAATAAAAAGATTTATAATTAAGTTAAATTATGATAAGTTCTTTTTTAATTTATTAAAATAAAAAAATATATGTTATATGATGTAGTTCGCCATCATACAACATTATTTATTTTGATTGGTCAATTGAAATGGCGATACTAGAACACTCTAGCGGCAATTAGATGCTACAAGGAGGAAAAGAAAAAAAAATGGCAGAAGGAAATTTATAAAGAGAACAATCACGTTTAACAGGCTGATAATGAAAATTATACCTCAAACGAATCTAATTTCAAATTCCATTAATAGGGTAGTATGGAAACGTACAAAAACTACTATTGAATAATTAATTAAACAAATTGGAAATGTATTATTTATTTAAATACCTGGGAATAGGAGATTAACTTTGGAGATTGGTGTGCAGAGGAATCGCAGAAGAAAAGCAAAGCCAGACATTTTTGTAGGATCAAGGAATGTATTTCTCATAGTAGAACTTCAAAGATTATGTTGATTGATGGTGATGATGATGTTTTTAGTATAATTAAACTTTATTTATTAAAGGAGACACATGTTAGAAATTGAATGGTTGATGCACTACTGAAACGGCGTCGGACGCTGAGAGAGAGAGGAGGGGTAAAAGAGGGAGGGAGCTCTTCAATTATCCCCACCACAGGCGAGGGGAATCAAATTCAAAAGGACCCGCGGGCCAATTGTCATCATATAATGTAAAAAAAGTCAAAAAATAATATTATTTGGAATTGGCCAAAAAAACTTCAATAATATTAAAAGAATCGTAATCAAAATTTATATAGGCCTAGGTAAATATTTTTTTTTTAATTCGTTCAAGGTCTTTTTAACAGGCCTCATTTGGGGAGGGGGAAGAGGGGCATTTGCCCCCCCCCCAAGGGCTCAGATCCTATAAACTGTACAAAATTAAATAATTAATTTAATTAAATATCTTTATCTGAGGCCGTTTAGACCCCGTGCTTATTTATTTCAATTGATTGTTATCCAATTAAATTGAAATAAATTTTGTCGCCTGGGACGGGATCCGAACCCGCGGCCCTTGGTACAAATAGCCAGCATGCTAACAAGACCCGAGAGCTATAAGTAAATTTAAATAAAACGTCCCAGGGGGGGTGCCTAACTTAAATATAAAATTTTAACCTCCTCTTTTCGTTCTTGAGATATTTTGATCACAGACACACATAGACAGACCATGTTGCAAAAACCACTTTTTTGGACTCAGGGGATCACAAAACATGTATATCCGTCAAAATCTCGACATCGAATTTTTGACATGAGTCCAATACTTTCTCTCTTCTATATATAAGCTTATATACATATATAGGTAAGAAAAAATAGACTTTAAAGAATAGAAATCTTTTAACAGAACAGAAAGTACAGGGGTTGGGGCTACTTATTATTTATTTATTGATTGAAGTCTATATGGGGATGAAGATGATTGTCCATCAATAGAAGAAAAGAAAGTGGTCCATTAAATTTTTTATATAAAATAATTTTATCAATATTACAAAAACTATTTTTATAAAAATTATTAATTTTTCTATTATTTAGCTTATCAAAGAACTAAAAAAATTTTCTTTTTATTATCAAAAGAAAAGAATTTAAAGAATGATTAAAAAAAAAAGATTAAAAAATTAAAAAGATATATTAAAGTAATTTGACCTTATTTTATCTTTCATGATAAACATGAAGAAGATACATAGGGAAAAGGAGAGAGTAAATATATAAATAATTAATTATTAAATATATGGCGGATTCAAGGAGAATTCAAGGTCGATGATTATGCAAAGAAGGGTCAAGAAGGATCGGGTGAATCATTTGGATCTTAAGGATAAATCTGAGTGAGTGAGCTAAAACAAATTTATCTCTCATGTCATTTTTATTTTATTTTTTGTCTCATAAAGATAAAGAACAAGCGGGTGACTTTAGTTGTTATGTACGAGACAAACAAACATGTGACATTCAATTAAATTATAAAATGAAATCATTCATAGAGCTATAAGAAATATAAAAAAAAAAGTGTGAAACTTTAAGGATGGATGGTTAAATTTGCAAAGAAATGACGTCACGGCTTTTTAGATAAGCATTTTCGTTAGAACCGCACCCAAGTCATCGTCACTTGTGTTCGTTGAGCTGTTATATAAATAGTCCTTTGCAAAAGAAAAAAGGACATGTGCAATTTTTCAGCTCTCTGTTTGAAACCATATGGATCAACGTCTTCAAGGATCTTTGATTTATTTATTTTTTAAAATAGTGAAAACAAATCTAGGAGGTCAAATTTTAAATAATTGTATGCATTAGGAGAATGCGAACAAACAGTAATCAGTGTCAATTGAAATTTCCAATTCAGGTGCATAGCCAAGGGAAATCTGGGCGAACGATAAAGAGAATTTTGAATTGTTGTCCCCAGTTTTTTTTTTTTTTTTTTTAACACTCACACTTTTTTCTCATTCACACTCACACTCACACACACATTCAGTCTTTTCGGCAACTTTGGCCATATAAGACTTTTTACGATATCCGTTATTGATAAATATACATATTGGGGTCCAGCATTTTATTTAACCATTTTATCAATTTTAAATAAAATCATCGGACTGCCTGGGGTCCGAACCCGCGACGTTTGGTATACGAGGTTAGCACGCTAACCTCTACGCCATGGTTGTCCCCAGTTGAAAATAAACACATTTTTTAAAAAAAATTAGATAATAAATAAAATATTTAGAAATCAGCGAGTGAGTCATCATCATCGTGTACGTATATTTCTAATTACATCATTCAACACTGATTAACACTTGACTACGTATATGATTGGAAATGAGTCAAAAAAATATTTTATATGATATACCTGGTGAACGAATCATTTGCGAAAAATTCGCTCAGGAATTAGTGAATTTTTAATCAGAGACCGCCGAGAGAAAAGTGTGTAATCACAACTCTAGTCAATTCAGGAAAAAAATGATTATAATTTCCCAGAGTTTTTTGAAGTGAAAAACAAATTTGATACTATTCCCTCAAAGCGTTACAAAACGCTCCACTCTGAATGAGGGATAAGTTACGCAAAAGGCTAGCATATTTGGATTTTCTAGACTCAACACATATCAAACTAAAAATACTAGAAGAAACTACTTCTCCATAATTTTTGGAAGTGAAAATGTAAAACAAATTCGATTCATTCCCCTCAACGGGTTACAAAACGCTGCATCCCTTTCACTCCAGATGAGGGAGGGCAACTTCACATACGCAGAGCCTAGCATATATCTGGATTTTCTAAACTCAACAGATTTATATCTATAAAATCAAACTAAAAATAGTAGAAGAAACTACTTCTCCATAATTTTTTGAAGTGAAAATGTAAAACAAATTCGATTCATTCCCTCTTCAAAGCGTTACAAAACGCTGCAACCCCTTCACTCCAGATGAGGGAGGGCAACCTCACATACGCAAAAGCCTAGCATATTTGAATTTTCTAGACCCAACACATTTATATCTATAAAATCAAACTAAAAATACAAATACAATTTGAAGTAGAAGAAACTACAATACATCTCCATAACCTTAAAAATACAATTTTTCCTACTCGTTGTCAGTGAAAATTATTTAAACAGATCTGACCAATTTCCACTTCTCTAGTATGTAGTGTGAAGACAGTTTTTTTTTTTTTGTCCAAATTAAAAATGTTTATACATCCAGAAGCGTCCTACCATTTCTGATTCAACAGAGGAAAGGTAAACTTAACTTAACATCCGAGTTTAACCAATTGAAAAGAATAATAGAACACCGACTAAGAAAAGCATTATTACAAATAATTTCTTTCAATTAACTGAATAATGTGTAAATGTAGATCATCTTTTATTTACTGCTCCTTAAAAAGAGATTTGATATGGTTTAAAATAAAAATGAAAAAATTACTTACACAAAATGATAATAAATTTATTAAAGAAAATAAATTGCAGCATCATTATGTGAAAGTTTTAATATATAAATAAAATAAAATTTCTCTAAATAAATATTAAATCAAGAGGCTTGGTCATATGTGAACTGCAAGTGAAGGACTCTTATTAAAACCTGGTCAGATTAACTTCAATTTGACGGGATGATTTTAATATAATATTTAATAGTGAGTGGGTTTTGGGGGCGAAGTGGAAAATTATTTGCTTTGACTTATTTATAGTCACTTTTTATTTAATTGAAAGATAGATAAAGAAGATTGTTTTCCCGTCAGTACCCGTTTAGAGATACTTAGACAACAAAATTTTTGCTTCTGGCACTGACATAAAAAATATTAATAGGAATTCCTTCATTTTATTAGACGAAGCTAGGAACCTTTTTCACAATATTCACAAGGTTTTGGACCAAAACTTGTTGGTCCTCCTGGTCCTGAATTCACAAGGTTTTGGACCAAAACTTGTTGGTCCTCCTGGTCCAAAAACTTGTGAAGAATTCCTATTTTTTGTAAGAATGTAGTGGTGTTTATGAAATAGAAAAATCCATTATTCTAGATTACCATTTTCTTAAGGAAAAATTAAATATCAAGTCTGAAGATTATAATTTCGACTTCCATAAGACAGAGAGACTAATCCAACTAATCTAAACTCTCAATGACCATGGAAGAAGAAACCGCCCCTAGGCGTCATAGACTTTGCCTCTTCACTTTATCAGAAATAGGAAATAAATAGCTAGTGATGCCGGAAGAAAAAATTAATGAAGCTATGGATAAAATAAATAATTTATAATTAACTGACTTTAGAAATAGAAAAGGTTAAAAAAAAAAACTCCATTCTATTCTTCTAACAATTAGCTATTAATCAATAGTTTCTTACATAAATGTATCGTAAATAAAATTTTTTTAAAGAGCTGTACATTTCTAAGTACAACACAATACTTTTCAATTTTTAAACAAAAGAATATTAAAATTTATCATGAAAGAAAAAAAATATGCATGCACACGTATAGATTAAGTGTGAATTGTAAATGAAGAAATAGCATTGAAAAACAAAATGCATCTTACTGCGTCAAAGTTTTTTTTTTTTTTTAATAATAAAATAAATGTATAAATCTGGAAATGAGCGAGTGTGGTTATTATAAATGCTGATGATGAGTGAAACAAACACCTGAGCAATGATTTTGCGTAGGTAAACGGACAGCCGGACTTGAAAAGAACTCACTCTATGACGTAAGAGGTTGGAGAGAGAAAGAGAGAGGTAGGGGGATGCGACGACACCCAGACTGCATTCAAATGCAGGAATAAATGCATTCAAAGGACGCACGAGACGAGCCATTTTCACCACTAACAAGATTAAAAAGTCTTTAAATGAGAAGGGACTTTTTTCTTTTAGGCACAGATGCTGTGAAGTTAGGGCGAATTATTCCAAAATAACCATAAAAAGCGGATTAATATAAGCTAAACTTATTTTGATGTTAAGTCGTGTGACGTGGATCTCATTTAATTTTTTCTCGACAAATACAAATTTAATCTTTCTCTTATCTATATATGTAATATATAGGAAGTAATATCTCTAATTGTAAAATGGAACGGGAACCTCCTCGGAAAAAGAACAGCCAGGGGAACAATAAAAACTTATATATTTGTAGTCGACGTTTTGTTGCATTCATCTTCAGTGCAAACAAAATTCTCAAATTAAGTACAGATATCACGATACTCTGCATTTATTTCATGTTCATATTGATTTGTGATATGTTCTGTAACAACAACTATTAAAACCTTGCAACCGAAATCGCCTCTATAAGGAAGTCTGCACATATTATAAGACAATATGAACATAAAGCCGTGACATCCGTCTGTACTTAATTTGACATTTTGTTTGCCATGAAGATTAGTGGGATAAGCTATCGAAACGTCGGCAGCAAAATATAAGCTTTTTACTTTTAATCTGGCTGTTCTTTTTCCGGAAAAGCTCCCGACAATTTTCCGATTAAAAGAAGTATTGGGATTTCGAGATTCTGATGGAAATACACGTCTTGAGAGTCTCTGAGTCCAAAAAAAAAAAAGGAGTTTTGTGAACAAAACATCTCAAGAATGAAAAAATGTGATATTTAATCTCGGCATGCAACATGAAGGTTTTGAATTAAATCAGCCAAAGGGTACAACCGGCGCCACAAGTGTCTGATGTGCTCAAGAGTGGATTTACCAAACCAATATTTTTTTAAAAAGCTATTTTTAAGACAACAAATCCGACAGATAAACATTTTGGTTGCCTAAGCTCAAGGCCCACTTTCGAGCATTTATTTTAGATAATCTTTAAATATACACTTCTGCAAGAACCATAATCTTGTACTCCATAGAAGATGGTTAACAAATTGAAGATGGTTAACAAAATATTTCTGTTTGAATGTAAATTTTAAGTTCTGTTATACTACTTTCGGAAATTAAGAGGAACAAATAAGTCCTATGGAATATATAAATAATAAATATATCTGGTTTGACTGAACATTACACAACATTCGAATACCTAAGGTAATAGAAAGTTGTGTAGTGTCAGTTTTACTCCCACCAGATTTTTATATTTGATTTGGTTATCAATGCAATTTTTCTGTATGAAAGTGTAAAGTGTAAATAGGCCTATGCTATATGGTCAAGAAAATAAAAACAAATTCTCTAAATAAATATGAATTGTGAAATAAAAGATAAATAAATGTTATCATGATTTGTCCCAAAAGGGTAACTAGATATATAAATTTGGTTTAGATAAGTTGAACTATATAAAGAACATTGTAATCAGGTGCTATCTTTATCTATATTTGTTTCCAAATGATGCCCCGGGAAGACCAGGTAAAAAAAAAAAATCGCCAAATGTAATTTTATGGTGGGGGGTAAAATCAATGAATATGACTTTCAATCTATTACTGCAAGTACTATTTTGCATTCTCTTTTTCTCTTACAATAATCCAGTCCATTTTCGAAAGCATATATTCCTCTGATGATCCATTCACTTTTGTTTCGAATAATATATCAAAGACATTTAATTAAGCTTTAAGCGTGTGTATAGAATAGTAATTTTTTTCTCTTTCAAAAAGGAACGAAGAGTCATTGAAGAGAAAATTAATACGTATAAATGGATTGGAGACAAGTTCTCGAACGCCTCGATGGTTTCAGTAGTGTGAAAGTGGTTTGGCATTCGAGCAATTGCTTTGCTGTTGTTGCTAGCAAAGTGTCTTCGCTTTCGACATTGAAAACCATAAGATGAAAATAATCAGTTCTTTTATGACCAACAAACTTATCCGAACTATTAATTGATTTTATTTTATAAGCCATTCACCAGGTCTTAAAGTACAGATTGATTCTCAAAAATGGGCAAAGGATTTTGAATGGTTATATTTGACAGAAAATGACTAGCTGTAGAGCTCTTTTAGTTATAATTTGAAAATGTGTTCTGGAAATCTTTATAATCGGATTAAAGATTGAATATCACCATCTATCATGATCCTGAGATTTTTTTTCAAATATCGGCATTTGAGGTCATTTGAACTCCAGACATATTTACTTAAATAAATGGTAGGAAACGATTAATTATCCATCTCCTACCAGAAGGAATAACCACAACGTGTCAGTTCTGATACTAATGAATGAAGAAATGGCAGCCAATAAATTTTCTTGCGCAGCGAACAATTACAACTTAGATAATGATACCATTCCACAGGATCAGATAAGCCTAAACAGGCCGAAAAATAAACAGAGTTCCGGCATACCGAAAAGCTCTTAACAATTGAAGCCAAAAATATTCAAACGAATAAATATAATGATGTATATAGAAATGTGTTAAAAGCCCGAGGATAACTTGGTAAGCTTATAATATTGACTGAAGACAACTCATGTAGTGATGTCTCCAATTTTTGGATATTGCTAATTAAAATAAATAACCATTGTGGTACTTGACACGTTTAAAATTTGTCAGACTTTTTAATTTTTATAAGCCAGTGACCCGTGGCTCAGAGAGAAAACACTAGTTTCTCATGCCCAGGGTCCCGGGTTCGCTTCCCGTCCCAAGCGAGAAAGATTTATTTCAATTGAATTGGCTACCAATCATTTGAAATAAATAGGGATGGGGTCTAAATGGCCTTAGATGCCGATAAAGACTTTAAATAAAAAAAATAAAAAAAACATTTATAATAATATTTACTTGAATGTAACAACAATAGGTTTGAAGTGATTTGTAACTAAATAAATAAATACCAGCGATACTTTATTTACTGGTATTATTGAAGATATTTCTAACGGTGTTATACCATTCGAAATATCTAATAAATTAAATTAGATGTTAAAAGAATCGCTGGTATTTATTTTTCTCCAAAACTACTTTGGAAAGACTTTCTCTTATTGAAATATGAACAAAGATAGTTTAATTTGTTGAAAATATTAAACATAAATATATTCATGGTTACATTTGGTTCTCAAAATCTAAGTAGGTCAAATATGAATTGTAGATTAATACTTAAAAAAAATGACTTTGATGAAAGGAATTATACATTTTTCATCTTCAAAATGGACTATGATATTAATAAAAGTTCGCAATCAATGATCTTTATGGTTTATAGAAAATGATTAATTAGAGGTTTAATCAATCTACATGTAATAGGAGGAGAAACTGACAACCGAATGTGGTAATCGACATCAAAAGGTTAGCAACCAGACCGGAAGTTGTCGAAGGGATCCATTCAGAATAGATAACAAATGCAAGTGGAGTAGGAGGAGAAATAGGCGGAGTCCTTATTAACGAGAGAGCCAAACCTCTCCTCGCAACGGCTTAAGCTAATCTTAAATTAAGAGTCTCCTCCTTCGTTTGTTAATATACAGGATATTTATTATGTATGGCTTGGGCAAAAAATAAGCGAACTTTTGAGGTCAATTTCTCCCTTCTAAATAAATTTTAATGAAAATCTATAAAATTTGTCATAAATTGTCTAAATAATAATTATTACTAACGAATTTTTTGTATTCTGAGTTCACTTCATTAAGGTCTGAAACAGACAAGTTGTGATTACTCCACTTTCTTTCATGGGGCATTTGGGGTTTCTGTTTTCTTCCTAAGTAGAGAGATATCATAGAATTAGATAATTTTTAGCCATGTGGTGAATTTGAACATGAATTCTGTTCTTAAAAGTTGAAGTTTTCACAATTATTAAATAAAAATTCATGATTTTCGGGTAAACTACTATTTGTAAAAGATATCATTTTTTCATTATGTGGACTTCTTCAGGTAAAAAATTAAGATACAATTGTAATGAGACCAGTTCTGAATTTAATCTCTATAATAACTGTTTGTGATTCTATTTCCTGGGGAAGGCTCCAGAATAAGTGGTCGAAATGATGTATCTTTCACAAATAAACACTATAAAAACGAAACAGACCAAGAAATTATCCAATATAAACCTTGTTCAGGAATTTTTATTTAATAAGCCTTTGAAAGAACAGATATTCCAAAAGGACTTCAAAACAAATTTTTCCATTTTATTTTAGTCGCCTCCTTACTTCCATATGAGAGAGATTGTGAAATATAGCAGAGGAGTATATTCATCATCTGTCAATAAATCATTTAGCATTAGCCTCTTATCTTATTAATAGAATGTTAAGGAAGGATATATATTTTAGGAACTACGAAGAAGGAGATTCAATCTAAAGGAAAGAGAAAGAAGATAATAAAATAAACGTTATTTAATAATATATCTATTGGGGATCCAGGCATTCTTATTTAAGCCATTTGGTATCCAAGGCCAGCACGCTAACCAATACACCAAGCCCGAGGGCAAAAAATACTTAATTAAAAATAAACAAATTTAAGAGCGTTATTTATTCTGTTTCTATACGAATAAAGATGATTTATGAGAAACTTTTTGAGAAAAAAATAAATAAATCGAAACAAGTAAACGGATATAAGGTCACAGGTGAGTAGATGCATTTCCGACAAATGGTCAGCCCGAATGACGACTGTGGCTCTGTTAGGGGTCAGCGAACACACATTTGACATTTGAGGACTGAAGGGGGATCACATTAACCAGAAGAGCCTCAGGCACACTCACGCATGAGTGTCAGTCCGTCAATCGTGAGATCTATGTCAAATACTTGTTGCTCTCTTCCTCTTGATAATATTTTGACCAACTTTCAATTCGGAAATTCAAAAAAACAAATTTATTAAAATGGAGCTGATAAAAAATTAATCAAATCTAAACCTCCACAAATGTGAGATATGTGTAAACAAAAATTGCTTTTGTTCAGAAGATGACTGACAGTCCCTGAAATGTCAACAGATTTAAAGACTTAGTTTACCATCTCCAATTTTAATCAGAAATAATTCTTTTTTTAAGCTAATTTTAACGAGAATTTTTAATCCAACCCAGGGAATAAAGCAGTTTTCAAGTGAATTCATTATGCCTTAGAGAATAGAGTGAGGCGGATCTTTCCTAAAATAAAATTGCAAAAAAAAAGACGACCAAATAAATAACAAAAAAAAAAAAGTAAAAAATTAACCACCATAACTTGCAATTCTTCTAGTCAATAAAATTAATTAAAAATGGAAATAGGACAACAATTATTTTAACAAACGCAAATGTCATCAATTTTTCTAGAATTTGACATTTTAAAATTATCTTCTTTATAAATTTTTTAATTTCTTTAAGATAATGAAAAATTTGATTAAATGAATTTCTTTGAAATTTTATATACTTTTAAAGAGTTAGATTTAAAAAAAATATGTGATTTAAATAAGCGAGTACTTTCTAAGAAAATATTCAAAGATATAAATAGAACCCTGAAAATATAAATGATAATGTTTATTGATAGTTGATGAAATTGTGATTAAAAAAAAAAACGATATTATCTTTAAATATTTACTCTCTTAGTAAATACATTTAAAAATGATTAGAAGAAAAATAAAAAAGAAGATCCCGACTGATATTAATATAATTAATTTTTGAAAACACATGGAGAAACAGAGAGAGATTCCTTTGGGAGAAAGATATATGGAAATGGCATGATATTAGTGAGTAGGTCACGCGAAGAAATCGCTATATGAATAACTAATTAGATAATTTATATATATCTAATTCTTAATTAAATTAAAAATAAAACTCACAGATTTCGGCATTTTGAATAAATGAATCTTCACGGCCTTTTATAAAAAACTGTATACCTGTAAAAAATTAAGAAAAAAAAATTAATATTTCATTAAAAAGGATATTATGGATATAAATGTGGATAATTAATCGTACCGATTCGGATGAATTTTGAGGGAATTTATTCATTCACATGGGAGAGATGATAGAAAATCGAGTTTGTCTTACTTTTAAGTCTGAATTAAAAATTAATGTATAGAGTTTATAAAATAAATCATCACGTATAAATAGTATAATGATTACTATAATTCAGATTAAAAATTTAATTGACTTTTATAATTTTTTGGTTTTAATTAGTTTCGGATTATTTTTAGTTCAATTTATCTGACATCTCTTAAAATATTTGCCTTTTCAATTTCAACTAACGCTTTCCAATGAATACATATAAAAATTGAAATTTCAAAGAATACACAAGTTAACTCATAACAGGTGGCGATTTTTTTTTTTTTTTTCAAATTACTTATTTAATTTATTTACCATTAAAAAGTTAAAGTAAATATGTTTGTTAAATTATAATGAATAAATAAATCATTAATAAAAGAAATCAGATACAAAAAGAGAAATTAACCGGTGAAGGACGAGGATGGTAGGAGGTCAAAGTATTAGAGTAAGAGTTAATAAAAATAAAAGGAATATTTATAAAATAAATAATCATACTTACGTAAAATATATTGATTGGTTAAAATCCAATCACACTAAAATCACATTGAATGTAAGTGAGATGATAGAAAAAAAAAACAAAGTTTAAAAAAAAAAAACAGGAGTTCACACACTTGTCGTGTTTTTAACTCGAAACACGACGTGACAAGTCACAGAGAAATGGCGCCCACCTCGAAAGGGGCGAGGCGAGAGAAGTTAGCTACAACAAAATTAAAAGTGAACAAAGAAACGATAATCCAGAATAGCCAATATTTGCACCTGGAAATTTTAAAAACATAATTTTTTCTTAATTATTAATAAATATGATAAAAAATCCTAATTAATTTTAAATTTATTGGAATATAAAAACAGATTTAGTAAAAATTTAAGAACGGATGAAGGCTTGCTTCTTTGGCTTAAGATTATAAATAATAATATTGTTAATATTTTAAGATATTAATCTAATGATACTAGCTCAAGAGTCAAAACGTACCATTTGATACTAATAAAAAAGAGAATAATTATTTTAAAAGTACTTTATTTTATAACTAAATATAGATTGGTCATTGTCCCGGTTTTATTCAAAATAGTACGAGAATTTTCTACATAAATAAATTTATTTTCTAGTTAAATAGAAAAAGTGTCATTGGTGTCATATTTAAATAATAAAATTGCTTTCATTTCAAATATTATTAAGAATCTTTTGAAAATACTTTGAGTTATCGACCTATACCTTTTCACAATTGTGAAAGGTATAGGTCGAGTTCGGCCGACTTTGCACGAAAAAGGACGAACGATAAAATCTTCGTATTGACACGCGTCAAGTAGGGAAATCTCTGTCGTCCTGCTGGTCCTGCGGTCGTCCGTATTCTTGCGTCTATTAACGAAATAAAATTCTTTTAGATTCTTTTTACATTTACATTTAAAACTAATATAATTTATGATAATGGATATTGAAAAATTAATACTACTTATTAAAGAAAGAAAGTATATGTGGGACCCAAAGGAACCAAATTATCATATGCGGCATATCCAAAGAAAATTGTGGAACGAGGTCTCGGCGGAAATGGATGAATCTGGTACCTTTATTTTGATTATTTTTACTACTTTATTTATTGTACGATAGTATATTGAATATTAGATAAAAATCTGACAGGCTTGCCTAGGACTGTTTTTCTGACCTCTTTTTATCAATTCCTTGCTTCCCGTCCTATTTTACTATCTCTTACCCTATATATGAAATATATATAAGCAGTGCCGTAACAAGGGTATGAAGCGCCTGTGTCAAGTGTCTAAGCCCTCCCCCCTCCCCCCCCCCCCCCTATAATCCAGTGTTTCCTAACTTTTTTTTTTGCCAAGTTCCTCATTAATGAAATATCATTAATCTGTGATAATACCCTGCTCATTTGCTCCTCCACATTCGATCTCCAACGTTCTCCAACTCCAGCCAGCGTAATTGGTTAAAATTGTGGCCTTCATGCCAACATAAAAAAAGTTATTTAAAAATTTGTCAAAATTCCCTAAACATAGGGTTACCAAAATTTATATTCCACAAATCCTTAATAATGACAGATAAATGAAATTATAAGTTAGCATTAAAAATAAGAGGAAATTGATAATATGATTTAAAAAAAAAAAGTGCAGGAGGTGGATTTGAACGCGCGAAGTTTGGTTACGTGAGAATGGAAAAAAGTATAGATTACTTGAGGACTAATTAACCACTTGAGCCACGCTTTGTTTAAATAATATAAGAAAAAATAAGCCATATAAAAAACATGAAATAAAAGAAGTAATAAAAAAATTTTAATATTCCACTATTCCAATATATCATTTTACATTACTTTTTATGCCGATTAATAATTTATAATCCAAATTTCCATAGCATGGATAGTTTTCAAATAATTCAATGGATAAACGTCAGATTGTTTATGCCTTGATGCCCCCCCCCCCCCCGCCCCCCCCCCCCCCCCCCCCCCCCCCCTTGTGTAATTAAACCAAAAACTCTATTTGACATATGATACATGTCATTAATTCTTGAATTATCCCTGATTCCAAAGAACTAAAGCCCTTTTAATTATATGATCTAATTTGGGAGTTATTGGCGATCAAAGTTAAGCTTATTTTCGACCTTATCGACATCAACACTCAATTCTATATATTATTGAAAAAGATTATTTAGCATTGTCTGATCAAAACCAAATTTTTACCAGAGATTTATAAGTAAAACATGAGTTTTTTTCTAAAGTTTCAATAAGATTGGTAAAGAAATAAATAAAATATTGAGCATTTTGTAAATTGAGTTTTAGAATTTGGGATCTCAGATCAAGCCTAGACACGGTTCATAGACGGCTCTCTTTACCCATCCGGGATTCCGAATTCTAAAACTCAATTTACAAAATGCTCAATATTTTATTTATTTCTTTACCAATCTTAATGAAACTTTAGAAAAAAACTCATTTTTTAATTATAAATCTCTGGTAAAAATTTGGTTTTGATCAGACAATGCTAAATAATCTTTTTCAATAATATATAGAATTGAGTGTTGATGTCGATAAGGTCGAAAATAAGCTTAACTTTGATCGCCAATAACTCCCAAATTAGATCATATAATTCAATCAAAGAGATGCTTATTTCTCATAAATATATTAAATAATAAAATCCACCCTTTTAGACCTTTAGTTCAGTGCTTGTTAAACTTTGGTAACCAAATAAATATCTCACGGTCCCCTTATTTTATTTTTTTTACATTCTCTTGCCTATGTGTGTTCAATTTTAAGCATGAAGGAATTGAGCTAGGAGGGTGAAATTTTATATTTAAGTTAGAAACCACCCTGAGGCGTGGAAATAAGCTTTTAATCAAAATCAGCCAAAAAGTACTAGTGCTTTACTGATGTAGTTTTTCAGTTTTTTTCGATTTTCTCAAAATTGGCTCTAACGATTTTTTTTTTAAATTAATATAACAATTATTTTTTAGATGCTCTTTAAAATGTATATTCTCATTTTGGTGTTGAAATCTTCTGAAGACTACTTTACTCTTGTTCTTCATAGGAAAGATAGGTGAAATGGTTGCCATGGTAACAGAAATTAAATCTTTTTCTTTTTAGATTTTTTTTCTCATTCACACTGTCTTTTCGGTAACTCAGGCCATATAAGACATTTACGATAACCGTTATTTATGAATTTATATATATATTAGGGTCCAGGCATGGGCGTACCCAGGATCAATTCTAGGGGGGGCATGGTCAGGTCATGGTCGTTCAGGGGGGGGGGGGCAGATCATGGTCGTCCAGATTGTGACATAGCTATTTTTTATATAGAGAGGTAAAGTATTCGAATTAAAGGCCTAAAAACCCTCGAGTCCTAACAAAAAGAATCATTTCCCGTCGCCATCCACCAATTTTGTTTCGTTTCATCACTTTATAAACATTTAATTTTTTTTTGTTGCTTCTAGGGGGGCAGCTGCCCCCCTGCCCCTCGTTGGGTACGCCCATGGGTCCAGGCATTTTTATTTAAGCCATCTGGTATCCAGATGGCTTAAATAAAATCATCGGACTGCCTGGGGTCCGAACCCGCGACGTTTGGTATATGAGGTTAGCACGCTAACCTCTACACCATCCCCCGAGGGCTTCTTTTTAGATTAAAATTCATATAAATCAATTATTTAGATGCCCTTTTAAAAAGTACATCAGTAATATTTTGTGAAAATTTTTTGAAGTACTCAAATCATTTCATCTAAATTAAATTTTACACTTTGATATTTAACTACCCTACAGTAATAATTAATTTTTTTTCGTTCAATTTTTATAATTCTTCCAAAAGTCCAATTTTATTTAAAATATGGGGAATGACTTCCCTGAGACTTTCTCGTATATTCTTTTGGAATTACGTTTGGGTGTGTGTGTGTGTGTGTGAACCCGATTGCTTAAAAACCAAAGCAGCTAGATCGATGAAATTTGGTATATGCTCCTTACACTAAAATTGTAGATTTCTATCAACTTTTGGAGTAAATACGTCACTTGGAAGTAATACTTTACCTAATAAGTTTTTTCAGTAATTTCGAAATTTTCTATTTTTTTATCATATTGTGATAAATTACTCTATTTTAAAAAGTTTTTAATTCTCTGACATTTTTTCAAAAACTGAATAGATTTTTAGTTATCGAAGGTAATTATTAAAATAATTTTTTTAATTGATGTTTTTTTTTAATTTGTTGAGCATAAAAAAAAAATAACTTTTTTTAAATTTTTTTTTTATTTTTTGTTTTCGAGAAAATTTGGGTTAAGCAAGGCTAAGAACTGCTGGACCGTGGATAGGTGACCCGCTGAGTGTTGAGTCTTTCACCTGCTGGAAGCCATTTTATTTAATTTTCCAAAAGTCAAATGATCTTAGAGGCCGAAATATAAATTGAAAATACAATTAACTTTAACACCCGTCTCAGGAAGAAAAATAAATAAATCCCACCTCAATAATCAATCAAAAGTTAGAATATATTTATTTCCTTTATTAAAATAATTTTTTCATATTCATTTTTTTAAATTATTTAATTTGTTTTTTTTTTTCTTCTTCTAATTTGATGAATAAAAAAAAACAAAAAAAAAACAAATAATTTTATTACTTTTTATTTTTATTTCTGTCCTTCTGAGAAAAGATGACGTCACGCGCATTGTTTGCAATCCGGTACATGTGCACCAAGGACGGAGACTCAGCATCTTTAAGCGACTCTCTCCATCTCACTCGCACTCATTACCTTCGCTCTCTTTCTATTCAAATGGCATCCCAGACCCCTTTATAGCCCACAATATTTGAATTTTTGCTTTTTCGAGGAGGGGGGCGCCTTTCTGGCCCCCTCCCCTCTCCCTTAAAGTTGTCCCCTCTGTGATATTTATACTAATTTTATGAAATTTGTTTGATTAAATTAAAGATTATTTTCATTTTAACAAAAGGGTTTATAGAATGGACACCAGGTAGCAGCACTTGCCGGTGGCGCCTTGTTCTTGCAAGGCTGTCTGTTTTTATTCAATTCGCCCCCCCCCCCAGAAGGCTCCCTGCCCCCAAGAAAAATTGAGAAAATATTGGGCTTTCCAGGCCCTCCGGAGAATAGCTGGTCCCATGGTCCCCCCCCCCAGCATATTTATGAGAAATAAGCATCTCTTTGATTGAAGACAAAATATTTTGAAATTTTATTTTTTCTCAAAGGATTGAATTTTTTATAGATAAATATGCAGTCTTTTATTCTTATAGTTAAAAAAAAGTTTCGAATAAAATTTTATAAAAGCATAAAAAGATGAAATCAATCAATTTGGCAATTATTTCAAATGCTGGGAGAGCATCAATTTGTTTTTTCTAATTCGATCTGCGCCCAGAGTGCAGCCAGGGAGCCTCGCTTCACTCTCGTCTAGGCTTTTCTTCACGCGCAGATTCGCATTTTCAAAAAGTCGTTATATCTCTCTTATTTTTCGTTGGATTTGTGGAAAAATGCAAAACTGGTCTTTTCAATCAATTATAAAGCTATAGACCTTTTTTTATTTAACTACGACCACATAAAATGGGGGTTTATTTATTGCCTTTTACATCTTCAAATTTTAACTGTCTCTTTCATTTTCTAATTATCCTAATTTATTGTTTTTTAATTAAATAGACACATTTAGGCCTTGATATTGATTGAATAATTTAGTATATAAAATATTCAAGCAAAAACAATGCAATTTTAGTCTCAAAACGTTCTGAAAATGATTAAAAATCGATTTTCCAAATTTATTTTGACATAGTAATTTTTACTTTCTCTTAAAATTCAAAAATCAATTATTTTTTTGATGCTGCTCTCATTTTGCTTTCAAAATTGTTTGAAGACCACCATGGGCGTAACCATGGGCGTACCCAGCGAGGGAGGGGGCGCTGCCCCCCCCTAGAGCAACTCAAAAAAATTAAATGTTTATAAAGTGATGAAACGAAACAAAATTGGTGGTTGGCGAGGCGAATGATTCTTTTTGTTAGGACTCGAGGGTTTTTAGGCCTTTAATTCGAAGGCTTTACCCCTCTATATAAAAAATAGCTATGTCACAATCTGACGACCATGATCTCCCCCCTGACGACCATGATTTGACCATGCCCCCCTAGATTTGATCCTGGCCCCATGGGCGTAACTAGAGAATTAGGCTGGGGGGGGGGGGGCATGGGACTAGCTATATATATCTGGTGGGCCTGGAAAGTCTCATATTTTCTCAATTTTTCTTGGGGCAAGGAGCTTTCTGGGGGGGGGGGGGGCCGAGCCTCGGGAGGGCCCCTCCGGCACCCCCCTAGTTACGCCCATGCTCCCCTAGATCCGGCCCTGCTGAAGACTTTACTCTTGTTCTTCATAGGAAAGATAGGAAAAATGGTTGGTAACTGAATTTAAATCTTTTTCTTTTATTTTAATTTTGGTTATTTTTAGAAAATTAGATAGTAGAAGAGAATCTGAGAGCATTTAATAAGTTAGCTTAATTAAATAATCTCTTGATTTTAATATCACCAAATCTTAGTTCTAAAGAACTAGTCTTTTCAAAAGAAAGAGAATCATTAATGATACATTAATTTGCTTTCCTTTTGATTTATTCCTCGAGTAGAATGAGAGAGAACCGTGAGTGCAAGTGAGAAAGAGATACTTTCTTAAATCATCTGCTTTAAGCACAAGGACGCATTTAAAAGAATCGGCTCTGGACGTCACTTTCTCAGAATCAATTAAAAAAGCAATAAAATTAAAAATATTATTATTATTATATTCCCCGAACTGAAAAAATCGGCTCAATTAAAAAAAATATATTTTTACTTTCTCCTATCCTTTATATGAAATACCACTATATAGAAAGTATTGCGATAATGTCAAAAATTCGATGTCGAGTTTTTGATGGATATACATGTTGTGAGGTCTCCTGAGTCCAAAAAAGTGGGTCCCGCAAATTGGTCTGGGTGTGTGTGTTTGTGACTGTGTGGACATTTTTGACCATGAAGGAAATGAGTTAGGAGGTTGAAATTTTATATTTAAGTTAGGCACCCCCCCCCCCCCCCCCGAACTCGTGTAAATAAGCTTTTAAACAAAATCGGCCAAAGAGTACTAGTATTTTACTGATGGACTTTTTTAGTTTTTTTCGATTTTCTCAAAATTCGCTCCTTTTTTTTAAATTCATGTGTGACATGCACAGTACACAACTTTCAATTACCGAAGGTAAGAGAAAGTTGTGTGCTGTGACCAGTCACACCAGATTTTTAACCTTCTCTTGCCATATATATGAAATATATAGAGAGAGAAAGTATTGTTTTCCATTCGAATGGGCCAACATGAATTGGGACGGGGTCTACATTTCTTAAATGTTGAAAAACGATCTTAAAAAAATGCTTTTGAAGTTTTTTCAGCTAGCCCCCGACAGGTTAAACTATGATGTAGATAAATTTCTGATCCTACAAGACCTCCCAGTATTCCGAAAAATTATTTTTTAATTTAAGAATATAGTATAACGCACTGGATTGTCTTAAGAAGTACCCTAAATTTTTTTATTACCAAGAAATGGAGTGTGCGCATTGCATAATAAATTCCACAACCAAATCAAGTCAGAAAAACAAAAAGAATCGTAAAAAGTGCTGATCTACTTTTTAGGAACCTGAAAATGGTTGATTCTCTAATAATTATTTATTTTCTAATAAGATCCGGAATATCTTTTTTATAAAAATTTTTAAATTATTATTTGTTTCAGTTGAAACACTCAAGAAGAAATGGAGAGGATTACGAGACTCGTTTCGAAGAGAATTCAAGAAACAGAACTGCAAAGGGAGTAGAGGCCCCAAATGGGCTTTTTTCACCCACCTTTTATTTTTAGCAGACACTTTCGATTCATGGGACATGAGAAATGTTCCAGTGATTGAAGTAGATGTGAATGAGGAAATCAGCAAAAATGAGGAGTCTAAAGACACTGATTTGTCATCTCCTGAATCTCATGACAAGGATGTTAATTATAGTCCCATCATCTCAAAGAAAAAAAAGAAAAACCCCAGACATGAAGAAGTATCACAACTTGATAAAAATTATCTAGATCAGGAAAGTAAAAAAATTAAATTGGAAGAAAAAAGAACAGATGGGGACTATCAGTTTCTCATGAGCTTACTGCCATTTCTCAATGATATCCCAAAACAAAAAAAAACTGAGTTTGCGCACAAAGATAATGGGGGTAATAATGGAGGAATTAGATCAACAATAAAGCTGTTGCTCCCACACAACCATCTAAATCACATTCCATGACATGTAATAACTCAAATTTTGCCTGCCGTGGCACTAGAGGTAGAGTATTTACCTCTTATGCTAGGGATCAGGTGATCGCTTCCAGTTCCAAGTGATTTCGATCAAGATTGAAAAAATTTAATAAATAAATTACAATCCCTTTCAGCTGCTGAGGCCATTTAGAGTTATTCTGTATATATATATTTGGTCAATCTTTACTATAAAGTACACTACGTGAAGAACAAAAAAAATCATGAAGAAAAAATTTTCGGGGGGTAATTCGAAGTGCTGCAAAAATAAAAAGGTTTAAAAAAAATTTTCGGAGGAGGAAAAAATGATCTCTATTTTTCTGCCAGATCCCTAGCCAAAATAATAACATAAAACAAAAAACATTGGTAGGACCTATAAACAATTTATAAATAAATAAATAAAAGAGCCTAAAACATTTGATAGGCATTAAATATAATAAAATAAATATATTTTTTAATAATTCCTTTTTTTTTATAGAACTGGCCGCTCCTTATTTCCCATTTTACTTTGTTTTTATTGAACGTTTTAGAGATTGAAATTTCATATTAATTTTGCGAACCGCTCTGTCAAATTGCCAAATGAAAGATGCACATTTCTACCAATATATACTAAATTATCAAATAAAAACTCTAATAATCTTTAAATTACAATAAACAATATTAGTAAACTTAAAAAATAACAAAAGAACGATTTATTCATCAATCAAAATAAAATTGATGGCACTTTCTGTAGGTTATGTTGTCATTAATGGTCTATTGTCAATCTTGCCAATCATTTCTATGTTCATTGTGCATCCTGCTTCATGTATTCTGAATTTTCTTAATTATTTTAATAATTTTTCTAGGATTTAACCTTTAATTAATTATGTTTCATCATTGTAAGATGTCATTCAAACAAGATGAAATGTCTAATATTAAAAATGAAAATGAATTTCCAATTTATATCGGTAAATTTTACAATCTTTCAATATTTTGACATTTTATTATTTATTCTTCATATCCTTTTTTAATATTAATGATTTTTTAATCTTTTTTTTCTTATTAACCTAATTATATAATATATATATATTTTTAATTTATCCATAAAGAACAAAAAGTTTTTCTCGAAACGAAAAGATACTGTACAATTATTTATTATAAATATATCAAGTTAATATAAAAGATTCGCAGATTTTAAATTTGTACAAATAATCTCATCCCGAATAATTTTGGCTTCTATTTTATTTTAATAGAATCTCTCAAATACGCTAATAATCGTCATCTTTACTTCTAAACTTTGGTTTCTATGCCATTATAATTGATATCCATTCCACTTTCTAATGGTTTTTCAAAATTGATTGATTTATTTGAATCACTGACATTCTTTTATGAAATTAATAATTATAATAAGCTATTTTTATTTTTGCCCTTGACCTTTGACTGGTAGAGCATTAGCTTCGTGTGTCAAAGGTCAAGGGTTCGCATCCCGTTTAGGTGAGAAATTTATTTTTTGGATATCAATTGAAATATATTGTGGCGGGGTTTAAACTCACTGGAAAATAATTTTCCCATAGAATTTTAAATAAATAAAAGACCTTAAACTGATTAATAAAAATAAATTCTTCTTTTCAGGTCCACTCTTTACTTGTCAATTTTGTAAAACTAATTTCATAAATTTAAATTTCCTATCGAAACATTACGTCAAATGTGAAATAAAGAACATACAAATAGTCGATGTAACAAACTTTACTTTTATCAAATCTAATGGTAAATATTCCTTATTTTTATTATTACGGTAGTTCATTTTTGTGGATCATTAGCAGAGAATGAAACCAAACTTGCTGTGAAGTCACTAATATGATCTTTGAACGAAATATAAGTCTTTAAAGGAAGCTTTATTGTGAAGAACAAGTGTGAACTGGCGCCCCCCTTGGTGTAGTTACAGTAGTAGCGTGCTGACCTTCTGACCAGGGGTCGCTGGTTCAGATCCCATGCAGTCCGATGATTTTACACTTTCATATAGTTTGGTTAGGTGGTTTATTTATTTGATGGGGACATAAAAAATAATGAAGTTCAGATCAAAATTCCATTTAGCATCTATAGAATGTTAGCGTGAATCAAAACTGTAATAACTAAGATATGTTCACAAGTAAAATTAGAAAAATCACGAAATGTATATACGATATCAAACTATATCTAGTATAGCTTATTCCTCAGCAGAATATATACAGACCATGTTATTAATTCCTACAATTGTAATTATATTCTATTGTGGACAACATCTCTCAGACGGTCCATTTTCTCAAGCAGGTCGAGGGCTTCCTCTCTGTTGATACCAGGCTAGTGTAGACACTATTTTCGCTTTTTAGCTACTGGACAGTGTAATCGTCCGACAACTACAAAGATCTGAAACTACGCTGTCAGGTTCTTCCAGCATAGAAAAAAGCCTTTCGTCCTTTTAAAAGTTGTTCTGGCTGAGGATAGCCGAAACGAGGAACGCGGCCTACTTTAAAATCATGGATGATACTGAACATTTTGGATAAAAGCCTGGACCTTAGGATCCTAGAATGGTTCTATAGGAAGATTCGTTCGGACTGGTAAATTCAACTCTCTCAAGAAATCAGGCTGGCATAATCTCTGGTGATGTTCTCTGAGAGGGTGAGATTCCATTTTCTGTGCTGACGGCATGTGTCTGGTGACCAGCGGTTCCACTGAGTTAAATTTACTGAAAGATATTTGCTGTGACGGTCCTACATCACGTCTCAGGGTGACACCGACCAACTTTTTAGATCCCCTTACCCATTAATGTTCCATTTGGAAGTCAAATACCATCCAATATTAAATCTTATTATATCTATTAATGTAATGTAATTACTACAATAGATTATTACGTAACATTATGTATATATATATATATGTCAGTGAGTACCAAAATCAAGTTTTACCATTAGTTTTCTACATGTGATTATTTGATTGTTTTTATAAAAGATGATGGAATTCTTTATTGAAAAATATTCAAGATTTGAACCATAAAAATATTCATTAAAAATTTTTTATATAAAAAAAAACAATAAAATAATCACATGAAGAAAATCCATGTGTGAAACTTAATTATAAACCTTTGAGACTCGTCTCCTTAGAGCAGGTTGTTATCTTCATCTAGCTTACGAACCATGCCACTTAACTCTTTCATTGCTGTCTTTGCATTCTAGAACTAAATGTTGATGACTGCATATTCACGTCAAGTTTGGTTTTATTTCTCTTATTCATCACCAAGAAGAATCATTTCAAAATGTCAACATTAATCTAATAAAAAATTTATTTTCTATATTTTAGAAAGAAGAAAGAAAGAACAACAATCAATTAAACCAAGGAAAAGAACTATTTCAAAGTTTACCACTTTAGAAAAAAATTTTCATTGTGATTTTTGTCTTAAAGATTTTAAACGTAAATCTGACCTCGTAAGACATATTCGTACCCATACTGGTGAGAAGCCTTATAAATGTCAAATTTGTTTTAAAGAATTTAAACAAGGATCTCATCTTAAAACTCATTATCGGTTTCATTTTAATGAGAGATCTTTTAAATGTCACGTGTGCATGAAAGAATTTACGTTAAAAATTCATCTTCAAAGACATCTTATTATACACACTGGTGAAAAACCTTATCAATGTAATATATGTAGTAAACAATTTATTCAAAAACATCATATGAAAAATCATCTTCGAATACACAATTTAGATAATACCTAATCTAAAATGAAAATATTTTGTGAGGCTAGAAGTCATGATTACCCAATTTATGAACTGTGCTCTATTTTATTGCATTAAAGAATGGGATCCTCAGCTAGGAGATTTAAGAAAAACTTTATTTTATTCACCAAGAGGCGTCTCTGGTTAAGCTTTATTACTTATCCATGATCAGACTGTTACAAACTTTATAGAAATACTTGTACAAAAATATTTGAGAATACCATGGGCATATCCAGCTTAAAACGGAAGGGGGGGAAGGACTTTTCTAGCATCCATTTTATTATTTTATTAAATGCCACAACCTGACTGGAGATAGGGGATGGTGTCACTCGTAGTTTTTATCTTCTCACAGATGGCCCGAATTTTTCAGTTTTTTTGTTTTTTATTTTTATTTCAAGTTTGGAAGAGGGGGAAGGCGGCAGCTACCCATGAACCCCATCCAGTTCTGCAGATGTTTAATTTGTAATTTTTTAACCAATTTACAAATGATTTAAATTTATTAAAATAAAAAAAAAAGTATAAAAAATCTGGTTTAATTGGTCGCACACACCCAACTTACTCTTACCTTCGGTAATCGAAAGTTGTGTTCTGTGCTCACACTAGATTTTTGTGTGTCGACATATATTTAGTTTCCGACAATTGAATTCAAGATGTAAAATTTATAAACAAAAATATTTATATTTTGTTAGCCTTGCAACCATTTCTCCTATCTTTCCTATGAAGTACAGTGAGGGACAATATTAAGTCCCACCTATGCGTTTTCTACTTGTGATTATTTCATTGGTTTAAAAAAATATTATATATTTTTTAATGGAAACTTTCATGGTTCAAACCTAGAAAATTTCCAATAAATATTTTCATTTTCTTTTAAAAAAACAATGAAATAATCACAAGTAGAAAAGGCATGGGTAATATTGTCCCTCACTGTACAAGAGTAAAGTGTGCTTCATAAGATTTCAAGGGCAAAATGAGAATATATATTTTAAATATCTAAAAAATAATTGATTTTTAAATTTTAATCAAAATCGTTGGAGCCAATTTTGAGAAAATCAAAAATAACCAAAAAACTACCCCAGTAAAGTACATATTACAACTTTTGGGCTGATTTTGATCAAAAGCTTCGTGTCAGGTTCCGGGGGTGCCTAACTTAAATATAAAATTTCAACCTCCTAGCTTAAAAAATAAACATACACAGACAGATAAATGTTGCGAAAACCACTTTTTTGGACTCGGGGGACGTCAAAAAATGCATTTCCATCAAAATCTCGACATCGAATTTTTGACATGAATCCAATACTTTCTATATATACATATATAGACAAGAGAATGTAAAAAACATCAATGGAAAAAGATAGGCAACAAACCCAATTGGTTTATTAAACTTTTAAAAATAAATATAATTTTTACGAAATAAAAGTTTTTATTTTACTTGGTGAAATCCTATTTCTCAATAATTTTTGTATAAAATTTTTATAATGTTTGTAACACGAAGGAGTGCTCTTAAAATCACTGGCTGAGACTGCTATCTCTTTGTTTATATAGACCAGGCATGTCCAACCGGCGCATGCGACCCACCTGTACTGCGGCATATAAATTTTATATATATATATATATAGATCCTCTTTTTTTCTCCATTTTATTTTAAATTATTTAATATTTATAATATAAAAGCATATTACCAACTGATATTGTGCCAATTCAATTGGTAATGACGCTTAGAAACATCTCTATTTATTTCAATTGATTGGTAGCCAATTCAATTGTAATAAATTTTTGTCGCAAGGGACCGTAGCTTAAGAAGCAAGATCTCTATCACTGTACTACGGCTCAGGAGCACTGTAGTACATATTTTTATAATATATTATTAAATATAACTAAAATTGATTTAAATTAATTAAACTATTCTGTAAGAATAATGAACAACTGCTTATGGTTTTTTTTTTTTTTTTTTAATTAAAGAATTTATTCATTACTTATATTTTCTTTTTCGTTGCGGCCTATTTCATATTTTTGAAATTTTATTGACCCATTAAAGATTTTCAATTAGCCGGTCTTGACACCCACCCAGACTTCATTGCTTATTCTATATAGTTACATCTAATTTAGAAGTTGAAAATTTGAGAGCCAAATGGACTTCTTGACCGTCGGCGTTAAAATATATTTATGGTGAGAGTACACCAAAATGGCCTTAAAACAAACGTTTTATAAAATAGACATTTGCTGCCTGCAGTTGCACCCCTTGGAGGCTAGCAGGGAGTAGCCCTCAGGAACTGCTTACTATTAATTTTTATTGTTATTTTATATAATGAGGCAAGATGCTGACAGAAGATTACATAAAAATAGAGAGAGAAAGTATTGCGATCGCATCGAATTTTTGACATAAATCCAATACTTTCTCTCTCTATATATTAACATATATATAGAGGGAAGAGAAAGTAATATGTACCCTAATGTAAATAAATATATTATTAAAATGTTCATTTTTTTTTTGTAAATTTAGAAGGTTATTGATGTGGATAATTAGCGAAGGATGTGTAGAGGCAGAGCAAGGGCGGATACAAGGGGGGGGTAAAGGGGGTAATTACCCCCCCCCGAGATTCGAAAAAAATAAAAAATTTATTTTTAATGTAAAATTTTTAAAATTAATACTTAAAAATTTGATGTGTATTTATATTCTGGCAAACAAATACAGAATGCGCTTTTAAATTACCGAAATTAAAAAAAAATAGTGTGCTGTGCGACGAGTCACACCAGATTACCCCCCCCCCCCCCGAGAAACACCTCTGGATCCGCCCTTGAGGCAGAGACAGGCAAGGAATAATACTCTGAAAAATGCTCCAAACTCTGAACGCCGGAAACGTTTCGGCTCTCTCTTGAGTCCTCCTTCATAAAGCATACTAAATGATCCGAACGTTTTCAGCTAATTGGCAAAGCGTTCAGAGTATTACATCTTAGCCTCCTCTGCCCCCTTCACATCATCCGTTATAAGGTTTAATTTGTTTTGTATATATTGTATATATATATATATATACAAGGAAGGAAGCAGGTGCAGCCAAAATTAAAGCCTCCGCTTTTGTTACAATTAATGAGACGTTTCGAGAAAACTTTATTTCCTCATCATCAGTCTTTCAAATTGTATTTGTCCCGGAGTTGTTAAAAGGGCACAATACATTTATTATGTATTTTCTTTATGGGTGTGTTATTCATTGACTTGTTCAGTGAGAATGTATATATATATATAAAATTTGTTATAAGTTGCTTGACTGTTGTAAATATAGAAGGAAGAGACAGACATATCGCTCAAAGAACAGATGGACTGCCTGTCCCCGGGTAGCTCGTGGTCTCCATCCACGTACCCACAAGATGTGGGAGCTAATAGTATACGAGAAAATAAAAAACATATTTAGCATTGTCTGATAAAAAAAAAAAATTTACCATAGATTTATGATTAAGAGTTTTTTACAAAGTTTCATAATGATTAGTAAAGTAATAAATGAAATATTGACTATTTTGTTAATTAAAAAACTCTTATTTTTTAATCATAAATCTATGGTAAATTTTTGTTTTAAATCAGACAATGCTAAATAAGCTTTTTTCTAAAATAAAGAATTGGGTTGTCAGGCCAATATGCCCCAGTTAAGGTTAAGTTTGATCATCAATAACTCTAAAATTAGATCATATTGTTTAGTTATTTGAAATCACTCAGGGGAAATTTAAGAATTAACGACATGTATCATATCTTATATAGAGTTTATGGTTTAATTGCATTCACAATGTGTACGTTTGCCCATTGAATAATTTGAAAACTATTCATGCTATTGAAATTTTATTTATAAATTATTAATCTGCATAAAACATAATAAAAAATAATATATCATATGTGCAATATTAAAATTCTTTTAATACGTCTTTTATTCACTGTTTCTTATATATCTTATTTTTTCTAATATTAATAACATCCAATGATGAGTTGTTAAAGTGATCAACAATTTATATTTTTTCATTCCTCATTTTATCAAACTTCGTGAATACAAATCCATCTCATGCACTTTTTTTTTCATTCTTATTATCGATTTCCTTTTATTTTTAATGCTAAATTCTTTCTAAAAAAATTAAATAAATTAAAAAATCGAACAGTATAAATACAAAAACTTTTCATGTAAAATGTTTCTTACAGGGGCGTACCGAGACATTTGGGGGCCTGGGGCGTCTCTAGAAGAGTGGGCCTATATACATTTTGTACCAGAATGAATTTTTCGGGGGGGGGGGGGGAGGGGGGGAATCTTTTAAATATCCTCCTCCTCCATACACAAAAATATTTTTAAAATACCGTATATATCCTGAAGCCCGAAGGCCACGGGCTCTCTCAAAGACAAATTTTCAATAAATTTTTTTTTTAATCTAAATTTTTCCGTTTTGCCTGATGTTTATAAATTTTACATATGAATTCTAATACCTCCCTTATTCTAATGTACCATACTACCCAGAACTAAATATTATTATTATTATTATTATTATTGCCTTTATTGGTTCATATATAATAAATTTTTATATACATAAATTTATGTGTTACATTTTTTTTTAAAATACTTTATTTACATTTATTTCAGAACTAAATATATGCAATTTCAATTATCGAAGCTAACAGAAATTTGTGTGCTGTGCAATATCACACCATTTTAAAAAATGCCTTTATTCTACGCGCCATCTCCCCCACTCCTTTTTGAATTCCCCCCATTTTTAAAGGAGAAAGTGAAGCCATCTTCAGTCAGTTGGCTATTCACGCGCCATTCATTCACTACATATTCGCGTTTTTTATTACAAGTTTTTTTTTTATTTTGTGATTATTGGTGCTCAGTGTTTTAATTAGTGTTCATCAGTGTTTTAATTAGTGCTCCTGGATAATGGATTATTCATTTTAATGGTCGTCATCTTCCTTCGGGATCGACCCAGAATTTATATTAATGGTATTTATAATATTTCATTTATAATATCTCTCTATTCTCTTTTAAAATTATGTATCCTAAAATTTTCTACCATATAAATTGGTATTTGATAAAAATCCTATTTCTTATTTTTTTTTTTATATAAATGTCTTTAAATCATTAATTCGTTATTAAAATAGATTTCTAACAATATCCATTTTACTTGGAACCTAGGTATTCTTGGAACTTGATTGTCACATGGATTAGTTCGAACTCTCGCCACTTGGTGCGTTTCCCTCAATCTGAGATGCTGTCTTTCCTATTTTTAATCCTAAACAATTTATAATTCATCTTTTCTTAAAATGAATTTGATTATTGAAAGGTATATTTTAATTTTGTTCGTTTTTTGTTAGGCGGTTATAATTGAATAAAATTAATAGGTGATGATTAGAAATCTCATTTTCCTATTATTTTTCTACACCAAATCTTTTCATATCAATCCATCCCAGTGAGAATATTGTCATGATTAAACTTTTTTTTTTATAATTGTTAACTAATTTGCTGATTTCTGCTTTTCTCTTATGGACATGGGCGTAACTAGAGAATCTGGCTGGGGGGCCATGGGACCAGCCATCCTCGCTGGGGGGGGGCATGAGACCAGATAACCTCGGTGGGCGAGTCATTCCACGTCAAATCGATACACTTTTAACCTCACCATCTCAGATTTGTATGAAATTTGGGTCATAGGTAGAGTCAATAGAGACTAAGAAAAAGCCCCAATTTCAACTTGATATCTCAACTCGTTTAAAAGATATGGCGTGTTAAAGTTGTCAAAAATGGCAAAAAATCGACCTAACCACATCTATTTAAATTGCTCTAAAATCTCTTAGAGATGAGATAGAGAGAAGAATGAGGGGTCATTTTACAGCTTTTTAGACACCCTTTCCAATGATATACAACACACCTGGGGTGGTAATAAAAAAAATTTTTTAAATTTCAAAATCAAAAATTTAAATTAATTTTTTTCAAAAAGTACCCCTTCAAAAATTTTGAAAAAATTCTAAAATGGTCCTTGCATAAAGTTTAAAAGATAATATAAGCCTCATCGAGGATTCATGATAGGATCATAGAAAAATTAATTAAAACAACCCTTGCGTTAGTTTTTTGTCATAATTGGGAAACATTATACAGGCTGAGTGATTTTAGTACCGGGGATATTTTGAGCTGATCTCTGAGTATATGCGACGTCCTTTTTCCAAAAATGCCGTCAGTTTTGCTCGAATATCTCTAGTTTTAGAGATATAGAGAATATAACACTTTAATAGAAATTCTGCTCTAAAGCGGCTCTCATTTTGAGTTTTCTAGATTTTTTTATGGTGTTTTCTTTTAAAAATATACAGGTAGCTAAGATACATAGAAAATCTAGAGATTCTGCCCAATCAGAAGTGATTTAGTGGTGGTGCAAACACGGCTAAAAGTTGAAAAAAATTCAATTTTTCCAGTTTTTCTTAATTTTGGACAACCCTAAAACATCCCTGAATGCAAAAAACATATATGTACGATATTCTTTAACTCTTTAGCTTTCCAGAAATCATTCATTTGTGCAAATCGGTTAATTATTAAAGAAATTATAAACTTGTTATTTCAGCGCTATCACTACACCCAAGAATTCCTCTAAGCAAAACACCATCTTAATCATAAATTTTTCTTATTTTTGACTTGTAGATTAACTATTACTTTCTCTTACCTCTATATATATGTTAATATATATAGAGAGAGAAAGTATTGGATTCATGTCAAAAATTCGATGTCGAGATTTTGATGGATCTTCACGTTTTGAGGTCCCCTGAATCCAAAAAGTGGTTTTCGCGACATGGTCTGTCTGTGTGTCTGTGTGTGTGTCTGTGAACAAAATATCTCAAGAACGAAAAGAGTTAGGAGGTTGAAATTTTATATTTAAGTTAGGCACCCCCATGGGACCTGACACGAAGCTTTTGACCAAAATCGACCAAAGAGTACTAGTACTTTACTGATGCACTTTTTCAGTTTTTTTCGATTTTCTCAAAATTTGCTCCAACGATTTTTTTTTAAATTCAAAAATCAATTATTTTTTAGATTCTCTTTAAAATGTATATTCTCATTTTGTGATTGAAATCTTCTGAAGACCATTTTACTCTTGTACTCCATAGAAAAGATAGGAGAAATGGTTGCCATGGTAACAAAATATAAATATTTTGTCATACTTGTAAATTTTACATCTTGAAAATCGAATGTACCGTACTGTCGGAAATTAAATACATGTCGACACAAAAAATCTGGTGTGACAAGCACAGTACACAACATTCGATTACCGAAGGTAAGAGAAAGTTGTGTGCTGTGCGCCAGTCACACCAGATTTTTTTGTTTATAATTTCGCTAATAATTAACCGATTTGCACGAATGAATGATGGCTGGAAAAATTGAATTTTTTCAACTTTTAGCCGTGTTTTACACCACTAATTCACTTCTGATTAGGCAGAATCTCTAGATTTTCTATGTATCTTAGCTACCTGTATATTTTTAAGAGAAAACACCATAAAAAAATCTAGAAAACTCAAAATAAGAGGCGCTTTAGAGCAGAATTTCAATTAAAACGTTATATTCTCTATATCTCTAAAACTAGAGATATTCGAGCAAAACTGACGGCATTTTTGGAAAAAGGACGACGCATATAGCGACGAGAATAGCTCAAACTAGTCCCGGTACCAAAATCTGCTGTATAATGTTTCCCAATTATGACAAAAAACTAACGCAATGGTTGTTTTAATTAATTTTTCTATGATCCCAACATGATCCCTCGATGAGGCTTATATTATCTTTTAAACTTTAAGCAAGGACCATTTTAGAATTTTTTCAACATTTTTGAAGGCGTACTTTTTGAAAAAAATCTGGTGTGACTGGCGCACAGCACACAAATTTCTCTTACCTTCGGTAATCGAAAGTTGTGTACTGTGCTTGTCACACCAGATTTTTTGTGTCGACATGTATTTAGTTCCCGGCAGTAGGGAATATTTGAATTCAGATGTAAAATTTATAAGTATGGGAATATATTTATATTTTGTTACCATGGCAACCATTTCTCCTATCTTTCCTATGAAGCACAAGAGTAAAGTGTCCTTCAAACAATTTTGAGGGCAAAACGAGAATATACATTTCAAAGAGCATCTAAAAAATAATTGATTTTTGAATTTTAATCAAAATCGTTAGAGCCAATTTTGAGAAAATCGAAAAAAAACTGAAAAAGTACATCAGTAAAGTACTAGTACTCTTTGGCCGATTTTGATTAAAAGCTTATTTTTCCGGTCCCGGGGGTGTTTAACTTAAATATAAAATTTCAACCTCCTAGCTCAATTCCTTCATGCTTAAAATTGAACACACACACACAGACACACAGACACACACACAGACAGACAGACCATGTCGCGAAAACCACTTTTTTGGATTCAGGGGACCTCAAAACGTGAAGATCCATCAAAATCTCGACATCGAATTTTTGACATGAATCCAATACTTTCTCTCTATATATATATTACATATATACATAGGTAAGAGAAAGTAAAAATTAATTTAAATTTTTGATTTTGAGATTTAAAATTTTTTTTTTTATTACCACCCCAGGTGTGTTGTATATCATTGGAAAGGGTGTCTAAAAATCTGTAAAATGACCCCTCATTCTTCTCTCTATCTCATCTTTAAGAGATTTTAGAGCAATTTAAATAGATGTGGTTAGGTCGATTTTTTGCCATTTTTGACAACTTTAACACGCCATATCTTTTAAACGAGTTGAGATATCAAGTTGAAATTGGGGCTTTTTCTTAGTCTCTATTGACTCTACCTATGACCCAAATTTCATACAAATCTGAGATGGTGAGGTTAAAAAGTGTATCGATTTGACGTGGAAAGAATGACTCGGGCCTGGAAAGCCCCATATTTTCTCAATTTTCTTGGCGCAAAGGGTTTTCTGGGGGGGGGGCCACGAGCCTTCTGGGGGGGCCAGGCCCCCCGGGACCCCCTAGTTACGCCCATGCTTATGGACTTGTAATTCATATATTAACGATACCAGCGCTTTGAGTGGACAAAATGAAGAACTGCTAGCACACAGTTAGTTACAAAAATCTCCAAAAGAATGCGCGAGTATTTCCAATTTTAACAATAGTTTGAAGTTTTTTTTTTAAAACCCTCTTCGGCTGCTTAGGGGTATAACTTTATTATATAATATCGATCGCTACCGGGGGACGGATTTGAAGTTGTAGAAAAAAAGGAATAATAAAACAATAGAAAAATTCTTTCTTTGTTTGTATTTTCAGCAGGCTATGTGTAAATATTTAGTCTTATGGAAAATACAATCGAATACTACTTAGGGAAAAAGGTTGATATTTTATATTAGGCCCTGATCTTTGTCAACAGGAATAGAATCTCTAGAAAATTCCCAATAGGAAATTTGCTGATACAGTTCAAGTGTTCTATTTTTTATAAAATATATTTATATAAAATAATTGTAAAATTTCTAAAAAAAAAATTCTTAAAAACTAATTCGATATATAGCTATGATTTACTGCGTGAAGCATAAAACAATATTTGAGAGTTCCTGGCGTTATTATAAAACATGCGTTCCTGAAATTTTGATCGCACTTTATTGCCAGCTAATCAAAGTTTTATGCGTTACGCATGAAAATATTTTTATAAAAATTTTATTAAAGATAACAGTGATAAAGAATAATGGCGAAATACTCCCTTCTTCAAATACGCACTGTAATTAGTGTTTAATTAGACAAGGGAGAGTTAATTTACAGTAATATATATACGCCAATGAATACATTTCAGTATTAATATGAAAAATTATATACTATGATAGTAATGATAAAGATATCACTAAAATTACATCACAAAAACACCAGGCGTAGTGTTAAACAGCCTTAACTCGTTTTTTGAGAAATGTAGTTATGTTTCCCACTTAATCTAAGTACGTTTTTTTTATATATGGTAAAATATGGTAACTCCAACACATAATCTTAGGAACCCTCGATATATATATATTCCAACTTAAAATTATCTTAAAGAAAGGAAAAATAATCGAAATCAATAAATTTAAAAAGTTCAGATGGACTCGAAATTTTATGAAATTAGAAACATAAAAAGAGATCTTTTATTAGAACAAAAGAGCTTAGTTTGATATGGCGAAAGGCCCGTTACTTAAAACAATAGACTTTTAAGCGGCTCAAAGCTTAATTTAAACCAATGCTCAATTATCTTATACATATACAAATGATAAAGACAAACATCTATAATAAAAGTAAAGAATGCCGATAAAATGCTTCTGACAATATTTTCCAGAGATGTTCAACAATAATAATTTGAACAGTAATAATTATATACAGGCTGTATATAATTATTACTGTATAATACAGCTACCAGTTCAAAAAGTTGGGGGGGGGGGGCAACTTTTCTAATATTCATTTTATTATTTTATTAAATGCTACAACCTAACCTAACTCAACGGATAGGTGATGGCGTCACTTGTAATCTTTATCTTCTCACAGATGGCGTTAATTTTTCAGTTTTTTATTTATATTTTTTGTTTTTCATTTTTATTTTACGGGAGGAGTGGCTGAATATATATTGAGTAGTGAGGGTGTAACAAAATAAAGTAGACAAACACCGGAAAGTGGATCTTCACCTCGAAAGCAAGAAAAAAGTTCCTCTTCACTACCCAGATAGCACAGTACGGCTTATGTACGTATATAAGACGAACTGTGCTATCTGGGTATGGTCCAATTCTCAATCGTTTGGCCGCTACATCTATTTTTATGTTTTTTCCAAAAGGGGCGGTTTTTTTTTTTTTTTTTTTTTTTTTCAAAATTACGGTTTATTTCCTAAACTCTTGACCGTACAGCAAATTTGAAAAACCGTTTGAAAAGTCATTAAATTTTCATGATGACCAGTTGAAGGTTCTAAACTTTTTTTTGTTACGATTACAATCGTATTTTTGAAAAACTCGTCTCTTTCGGAAACAAAAATTGAAATAGCGGCCAAACGGGTGAGAATTGGACCATAGTGAAGAGGAACTTTGTTCCTTTCGTGGTGGAATATCACCTCCCGGAGTTTGTGGACTATATCGTGGTACACCCGGTACATGTAATATAAAGATCGTGTCAAAAATTCGATGTCGAGTATATTGATGCAAATACTCGTTTTGAGGATCCCTGATTCAAAAAAAAAAAGTGGGTCTGTCGGGGCCAGGGACGCATAATGCAATTTTGTCGGCCTGCTTCAATTTACAGGAGGGCCTGGGGATGAAAATTTTAAATAATACCATCAAATAATAGACTTAAAATTGTTAGTATAAAATAAATGTAAAGATATATTTTTGACAAATAAATCATAATTTCTTTAGAAGGATTTTTACTCGTGGGGGGGGGGGGGGTCGTCCCCTTTCCCTTTAATCCGTGCCTGTACGAGGTGTGTGTTCTAATCTATTTCGACCCTCCCCTAAAAAACTCCTCTGGTTCCGCACTTGATCAAAAGTCACTATTGTTATTTTTTATCAATAAAGAATAAATTTATAAAAGTTGAGAAGGGTGAATAATTAAATCCAGAGCTAGTATTCAGGCAAATTTATTCGAATTATATCCCTCCGCTATAGGCCAACGTTTCGGAGCTCAAACGGCTCCTTCTTCCTTCGTCCTGAAGAAGGAGCCGTTTGAGCTCCGAAACGTTGACCTATAGCGGAGAGATATAATCCGAATAAATTTGCCTGAATACTAGCTCTGGATTTATTTATTCACCCTTCTCAATATCCACCAGGCTGCCCCTATCTTCATCTTTATAAAAGTTGTTGGTTTTTCCATCAACGGATGATTTTTTTCAGCATCTGAGGCTATTAATTTATTTAGACCCTGCCCGTTGATAAGATGATTAAAATATCGAAAGAAAAAGTTGATAACAAAAATTAAAAAAAAAAAAAAAATTAAGATAAACTTATTTATAGATTTATTCTAAATTGAATTTATAATTTATATTGTATCAATTCAAAGTACAGTGAAGGACAATATTAAGTCCCACCCGTTTTCTACGTGTGATAATTTCATTGTTTTTATAAAATAAAATGAAAATCTTTATTGGAAATTTTCTAGGTTTGAACCATGAATGTTTCCATTAAAAAATATATAATATTTTTTAAAAACAACAAGTAGAAAACGCATGGGTGGGACTTAATATTGTCCCTCACTGTACAAAAAAAATATATTAAGAGTAGATTGGAGTTTACAAAAGAAAAAAAATTTTATGGGTTCGCATCCCGTCCCAGGCAAAAAATTTATTTCAATAGAATTGGATACGAATCAAATAGGGACGGTGTCTAAATGGCCTCAGATGCCGAAAAAGACCTTAAACAAATTTAAAAAAAAAAAAATGTTTGACACAATCCAAGAAAATATTCAAACAAAAAACTTAAATTTACTTGTGTACAGAGGATTTTATTTAAATGACTTTCTCTAGTAAATCCCGAAAATAAAATCTTAATAAATATTGAAAAACACTAGGTGATGTATTTCATTTTTTTTTTTTTTATTTTGAAGTAATACACTTAGTACAGGATCTTGTTTACTTCTGATGATGATTGTAATGTCGAAATGAACTTCAAGTATATTACTTCAAAATAAAAAACTTATTAAATCACTCCATCAAACTGAGAATAATTACAAGTAAACTTCATGAAAAGTTTTTTGTATTAATTAATAATTTTGTACTGTTCCTGTTCCTAAATTCAAAAGCAATAATTTTTTGTTTTAGTCATAAAATAGACCTATAGAAGAGTTGGTGGCTGTATATATATACTTGTTGAGTTGAGAGGTTTCAGTCAAAAAGATTGCTTTCAAATAATTGAGAATTTGTCGAGAACTTGCTTGAGTGTACAGTGAGGGACAATATTAAGTCCCACCCATGCGTTTTCTACATATGATTATTTCATTGTTTTTAAAAAAATATTATATATTTTTTAATGGAAACTTTCATGGTTCAAACCTAGAAAATTTCCAATAAAGATTTTCATTTTCTTTTGTAAAAACAATGAAATAATCACAAGTATAAAACGCATGGGTGGGACTTAATATTGACCCTCTCTGTACCCTCTACAGTACAACAAATAAACCAATTCCTAACCAGAATAATTTTGTTCTCATTTCTATGTTTCTATTTCTAAATAATTTATCGAAATAAATAAAAACCGCGAAAAAAAATTTTATTTAAAAACGAATATAAAATATTAACCCTAACCAATCATTTTTTTTTTTTGAGCCAATGATATAAAAACCGGATAAAATATATATATAATTTGTAAAAAATTCCTATTTCTTTTAAAATATTTAAAATCAATTTTTTTGTAATCAATGATCAATAACATAAATATAAAAAAAATTCTGTTAAAAAAATATTAAAATTTTGAATACATCTCAAAGAGCCTATGATTTTTCTCTCCCTAATTTTTTTCTTTAAGATAATTTTGTAAGAAGGAATATTAATAAAAAATACTTTGTTAATTCATTTAGCCGTATGAAGAATGTCCCAATGCTTGATAAGATCTTCTTCGATATTAGATACCCATTTACATTTTGGACAGGTGTAAATGTCCTCATTTTGCTCCAAATGTACTCGGCTATGTCGGGCAAGGTTTATCCAATTTGTAAACATATACTTGCATATAAAACACTCATATTTTCTGGTAACGCCTAAAAAAAAATACATATACATATTAGTCCTATATCAATCAAAGTGACATGTAATGGGCGGGGATAATTCAGGGGCTGATAGATGAGGTCATCTTCGATATTAGAGACCCAATGGTCAAAAGAAAAATTTTAAAAATTTCTAAAAATAAAAATAGAATCCTTCATTAAAGTCTTTAGAAGGGCATTTTGAATCTTTAGTCCGAGAATGCTGAGGCATTTTAAAGTATTTTTTTATAAGTTTTTTAAATGACAAAAATATTATTTTTCGTATTTATTTAAAAATTAACGGCCAAATAGTTCAGCACAAATTTTTTTCAATGTTCCGCAGGATGGAAAAATAAAGTTTCGAAAAAAAATTTTTTTAATGTTCCGCAGGGTGGAAAAATATAGTTTCTAAAAAAAATAAAGTTTCGAAAAAAAAAAAAATTTGGCGCTGGTTCGGATCTCAGGCAGTCAGTCCGAAATAATTTATTTAAATCATTTGGATATGCCTGAACCCCCAATAGATAATATATATTACAACGGTATAATATGAATGCCTGGACCCTAAATAATATATATTCATAGCGGTTATCGTCAAAGTCTTAAATGGCCTAAGTTGCCGAAAAGACTGTGTGAATGTGTGTATGAAGGTGAGTGTGAATGAGAAAAAAGTGTGAATGTTAAAAAAAAAAAAAAAAAAAACATGTGGATACCAAATAGTATAAATAAATATGCCGAGTAGTATATCGTTATATCCAGGAGCGCCAACAATTTAATCGGGGGAGGCAAAAAATTTTTTTTTTGAAAATTAAAATAATTTAATATGTTCACACAGTATAAAACAAAAACAAATCAACTATAAAGCTTTAAAAATTTTAAATAAAATCACAATTTTAATAAAATTAAAATTTTAAAAAATTTGCTAGTTATTTTATCACAAAATCAAAAAATTTTTAGGCTATATTTATACTATTTGGAAGAAAATAAATATTTTTAATTTTCTTCTTTTAATTCAATATAAAATGTTTTTAGAAATTAGAAATACAATAGGGTCTTTATAAAATATTTTGGAAAAAAAATGAATTTCTTCTCTTTTAATTTTTTTTTTAATTTAAAAGATTTTATTTTTCAAAAGTAAAAATGTATCATTTTTAAAATAAATTATATAAAAGAAGAAATTTTGCCCCCCCTGCCCCCTCTTATAGAATGCCAGGGGGGGGCAATGTACCCTTGCCCCCCCCCCTCCAGTTCCGGCGCCTATGGTTATATCGTTATAGTATATCTGTAAATTTTGGCGTCCACTGGCACCCAAAGCGAGAAAATCAAACACATGGGAGCGGGCAAGTGCTTACCAGGCTCCGCCCACTTGCTTGAAAGAAACACTAGGAAACTTGCCCATGGATGCTCAATTTTGAACCAAACACCTGGGAAATTACCCAAGGATAGACTCAAACTAAGAGGAAGTTGCCCTAACTCCGCCCACTTTTTCTAATCAAACAACGTTTTAAGCACATTTGGGGCAATGGGCATCCAATTGCAAACAACGAACAAACCTATTAGGTCTGTATCGTATAAAGTCTAAATGGCCTAAGATGCCAAAAGACTAAAAAAAAAATTATTAATCTTACGTATTTTTTTTGAAGTATGTAGATTTCTTCTATGGCGGGTCATATTCCACTGTCGATTAGTTTGAAATGTGCATCCAGGATAATCACAAAAGTATTCAGGAGGTTTGAATTCGATTGGGTGTTCAGACAAAAAAATCAGTATCTCAGCTATTTCTAATTCAATTTTTGTCCTTTTACCTAAAAAATAAATAAATACAATAATTTTAATTAGAAACATACCGACGTTTTAATAAAAATGTCAATTTTGTCTCGTTTTTAATAAAACTATAGTTTTTGTAGAAAACTGAAATTTTTATTTAGTTTTATCTAGAGCAGTGATTCCCAACCTCTTCAAGTCCACGGCACCCCAAAGGTGCTTTGGGAATAACATTACACACTAGGGGCACCCTTACTTTTTTTTTCCTCTAGCAAAACGAAATTTTTGCCGCCCTCCAGGAAATTTTTTTCCCTCCACGGAATTTTTTCCGCCCTGCGGAAAATTTTTTTTCACTTCTGTTTTAATCATTTGACCTTTTTTTTTTGCAAAACTTTATTTTTTCCCCCGACTCATTTTTTTTCCCTTAATATCTTCCGGCACCCTTGGGTGCCGCGGCACACCGGTTGGGAACCACTGATCTAGAACGCTGGGTGAGCTATTCTTTGACTAATCAAATCAAGAACGTGAATTTTGAGACATGTGTCTCTGTACAAAATAGTAATAAATTAACAGGAATTTTGGAAGATGGAGAAATAAGTAAAAATAAATCTTACGTAGTTTTTTTTTAATTCCATTTGAGAAAGAAAACTTGGAGACTTGATCCATGCACGGCATGATGGCTTTTTAATCTATAAAAGAAAGAACAGTTCAATTAAAGGATTAATATTTAAAAATCGTTCTCTCCACAAGGGAGACAAGCGCAGCTAGTTTTTCATATAATAAAAAAATCGGGAATGACTTCCCCAAAACTTTCTCGTATTTTCTTTTGGAATTACGTCAGTGTGTGTGTGAGAACACGATTGCTTAAAAGCACAAGCAGCCAGATCGATGAAATTCGGTATATACTCCTTACCCTAAAATTGTAGATTTCTCTCATCTTTTGGAGTAAATATGTCACCTGGAAGTAGTAGTACTTTACCTAAAAAGTTTTTTCAGAAATTTTGACATTTTCAATTTTTTTCGTCATATTATGATAAATTACTCTATTTTAAAAAGTTTTTGACATTTTTTTGAAAACTGAATATAATCAATGAAGAAAAAGACATTTTCAGTAAATTTTGAAAAGCCCCCGGGCTTGGTGTAGTTGGTAGCGTGCCTACATTCTATACCGAATGTCGCGGGTTCGGACCCCAAGCAGTCCGATGATTTTATTTAAGCCATTTGGTATCCAAATGGCTTAAATAGAAATGCCCTCCAATAGATATTATCATATATAACGGTTATCGTAAAGTCTTATATGACCTAAGTTGGGGCGTAACTAGGGGGGGGGGTGCCGCCTCCCCCAGAAATCTCCTTGCCTGAGAATTTGGCTGGGAGAGGCTAGGGCTGGACTGTAAACCGGTTTACCGGTAAAAATTTTTTACCGAAAACGCGGTAACGAACCTCTAATTTGGTAAAAACCGGTTTTTTTTCGAAAGTCGGTAAAAACTTATTTTTTCGGACGGTAAAAAATTTTGGTTCCGCGAAAAAAAAAATGTTCCGCGGCGGCAAACTTTGGTTCCGCGGGCGGCAAAAAATTGGCGTCTCTAAAAAAAAGGTAAAATATTTTTTCGGACGGGGAAAAATTTTGGTTCCGCGAAAAAAATGTTCCGCGGCGGCAAATTTCTGTTCCGCGGGCGGCAAACGGCAAACTTTGGTTCCGCGGGCGGTAAAAAATTTTTACCGACTTTCGAGAAAAACCGGTTTTTTTTTATTATCGAGGTCGGTAATGAAAATCCATTACCGTCCAGCCCTAGGAGAGGCCATGGGTCTAGCTATCCTCCGGGGGGCCTGGAAAGCCCCCATATATTTTCTCAATTTTTCTTGGGCCTGGGAGCTTTCTGGGGGGGGGGGGGAGGGGCACGAGACTTCTGAGGGGGCCGGCACCCCCCTCGTTGCGCCCATGATGACCACTTTAAAAAATAAATCCATTTATTATTACGTTGTAATTTATTTGAGTGACAGGAGAAGAAAGGGGGCGGGGAGTGGGGAGGTTGTTGTAAAAGAAAAATTAAGTCGGCTTTTTTTAACAAATATCAAGCGGCTTTCAAATATAATTTATAGACTTTTAGAATAAATTAAAAACAAAGTTGGTTTTCAAAAGAGGCCGCAATGGAATATTTTGTTTGGAAATAAAATTGTATTTCGCTTTTGCCCATACTCTTTTATTTAAATATTTTTATCAAATGATATATAAATTAATGTGCTGGACCCCTTATTATATGGTTATTAATATTATGAGTATCGTGAAGTCTATATGGGCTAGGGTGACGAAGACTTGAACAACATAAATATTATCAAGAGAAGTCACGGATTTGCATTTACATAAGAAATTTTGTCAATGGTCTTAGGGTCGGTTGCTTCACTTATAATTATCTAACTATCCCTTGAATATTCTTTTGACATCTAGCTCAGCTAATCATATGATTAAATAAGACCTCAAGCCGGAGTTAATTAGCAAAGACTCAAAGTTCTATTCTATTCTACTTTTTCAATTTTTATTTTTTTTTTTCTCAAAATTCCATTTTGATAAAAATTTATAAATTAATTGTTTTTTTAATTTTCGAGATCTATATATTTGAATAAGATATTTATATTCAATAAATATCTCGATTTGGACTTGATAAGATATATTTAACAAATTTGTGGATGTTTATTGACTAACCCCCGAGAATCGAACCCAAGGTCTCCAACCTTTTCGGTGCTGCCCTTTTGGCTTTCACACTCTATAAAATTATATTCTCAATCAAGTTCTTTACCATTAAATTAAAATAAATAGAGACGGGATCTTAATGGCCTCCGATGCCGAAAAAGACCTTAAATCAGAACTCGCCTTTCTTCTACTGACAATCAATTTATTTTCTTACTATACCGGTATAGGCCTATATGTGCGATAGACACACCAGATTTTTTGAATTTCTGTATCCCTCCAATAAGTGACGTTAAGCTGTTGTGCAGTGTAATTAAATAAATAAATAAGAGGCCCCGGGCCTTGGTGTAGTTGGTAGCGTGCTGGCCTTCTGTACCAAGGGTCGCTCGCGGTTTAGTATCCCGTCTCAGACGAAAAAATTTATATCAATTCAATTAGCTACCATTGCCGAAAGTACCTTAAAATAAATTTAAAAGAAAAAAAGAAAGTAATGGCTAAAAAACTTTATTTATTAGAAAAAATTTTTTTTTTACATGCTTGTACATAACAGAGCATTTATTTTATGACAATTTTAAAAGTCAGTTTTTCTTTTCAGTTTTATTAGGGGTCAGGGATGGGATCTCTCATCCTCCTAGTTCCTATGGATTTTCCGGTAGTTAATTTTTTAATTTTTTTCTTCTAACAACCCAAAAACCCGTCTATTGATTTTTAAGTTCAATACATTGGTATAATTAGTGCCTATTGTTCATAAATTTCCAGGTAAATACCTAAGAACTAACTTACAAATGCATTAGTTGTGATCATTTTAAAAAAGACAAAGGGATTTTCCAAGAAAAAAATTCCCAATTATTTATGGAGGCAGGTAAAGAAAAGGCCCTGGGCGGGCGTTGACTTAGGAAAAAAAAAAACAGGAAGGTGGGAAGTAACCTTTTCATTGGTTGAAGTATTCTCAGAAAAAGCACTTGTAGGGATAAAAGTCACGCCCAAATTTCATACCAGCCTTTCTTCGACTTTTTACGATATTTTTTCGCGACCTCCGATATTTAATAAATATTTTTGCATATGTAAATTATTATTTTAGTAAATAAATATATTTATGAAAAGGATTATATTTGAAAGAATAAAATTTGGTGTGACTAGTCGCACCAAATTTTTTGTGTCGACATCTAATTTAGTTTTCTGCTTTTTAGTATAATTCAAGATTTAGAATTTATAAACAGAAAAATATTTTGTTAGTATGTCTTCCCTATGATGTACGTACAAAAGAAAGTGTGCTTCAAACAATTTTAAAAATGAGAATATACATTTTTTAAAATAATTTGAATCCTTGAAGGTTTGCTTTTATTTTCAGATATTCTGAAATAAAAAATAAAAATCAAGTAATATTTATTATCAATTGAGATCTGACGGCTGATATTCTAATTAACTTTAACAGTTTCGGGCCGTGAGTAAACCATCATCAGGCCTAAAATCATCCCAATTAAATCTTTGGTAATAAATTGATATTTATTTTTTATTTCCTAATATCTAAAAATAATAATGTAAAAGAAAAAGTTCAAAGATTCAACATTGGCTGTTTCAGGGTTGGATTAAGGGGCGGAGGCAAGGAACGTCACCTCCGAGAAAAAATTTAGAAACTTTTAAAATCTAGTCATCTAAAGACAGTGGCGGATCCAGAGTTTCTCAGGGGGGGGGGGGGGGGAGGTAATCTGATGTGACTGGTATCACAGCACACAATTTTTTCTTATTACTTTTTTCGGTGCATTCTGTACTTGTTTACCAGAATATATAAAAATCAAATTTTTAAGTATTAATTTTTAAGATTTTATATTAAAAATAAAATTTTTTTCAAAAAAAAAAAAAAAATATTTTTCTAAATCGTTGGAGCAAATTATGAGAAAATCGAAAAAAACTGAAAAAATGTTACTTTCCTATAAAGTACAAGAGTAAAGTGGTCTTCAAAAAATTTCATCGGCAAAATGAGAATATACATTTCAAAGTGCATCTAAAAGATAGATGATTTATGAATTTTAAACAAAATCGTGCGAGCGAATTTTGAGAAAATCGAAAAAAACTGAAAAAGTACATCAGTAAAGCACTAGTACATTTTGGCTAATTTTGTTTAACAGCATATTTTCACGAGTTCGGGGGGTGCCTAACTTAAGTATAAAATTTCAACCTCGTAGCATATTTCCTTGATGGTTAAAAATGTCCACACACAGACCAATTTGTGGGATCCACCTTTTTGGACTCACGGGACCTCAAAACATGAATATCCATAAAAATCTCGACATCGAATTTTTGACAGGATCGCAATACTTACTCTATATATTTCATATATAGGGTAAGAGAAAGTAAAAAAGTAACGATTTTAGGGTGATTGACCCCGAAATCGAGAGGTAAAACATTTAAGAAAATAGTGATAATCACCGAAACTTCGATAAAATCTTTATGTGGAGCAACTACAGTACATCCAGTGGCGTAGCGAGCTTAACTTGCGCCCGGGGCACAATACCTTTTTAGCGCCCACCCCCCCATTCGAAAACCATATAATATTATATGCAAAATATACAAAATTATTAGATTACACTGGCACTAAATTTAAAATATATTTTCCAGAAATCAATTATAATAAAAATAAAAATCATCCAGAAATCTTTTGTTTTGTGGATCATTTGGTGCCCCTTTGTGAGTAGCGCCCGGAGCATGATGACCCCCCCTTGGCCCTCCCCTCGCTACGCCACTGACTATATCCAAACAAAGGTCTTTATGAGGCCAATAAAATTACCCTATTTAAGGGTTTTTTTGGTATTAAGACTCTCATTCTATTTTACCAAATTGCTAGCCAATATAATTTGGGAAAATTCCTGAGTACGAGGGGAAACTTCTACCTCTGTCCAGTACAATCGAAATTTATACACTGACTAAATAAATTTAATAATAATAATTATCGATGCAACTGTTAAGATTAATGAAATTTCAACTAAAATATAAATTTAAAAAATGAACATAAAACACTGTGTAACCATTTATTGAAAACAGTGTTTTTTTAACACTCACACATTTTTCTCATTAACACTCACACTCACACACATTCATACAGTCTTTTCGGCAACTCAGGCCATATAAGACTCTGACGATATTCGTTAGTGATTAATATACATATTGGGGAGTGCAGGCATTCTTATTTAAAGAAAACAGTCCTAATTGTGCACAAGATGTTTTTTTATTTAAAATATATTTTATAAAAATAAATAAAAAATAATAGGGCCTCAGACCGCGTTTTGGAAATGTCAGTTTAAACATATTCGAATATATCTTTTTTTATATATCTATCTCACTCAATTTGATGACTTTCTCTAAAAAAAAAAAATCGATATCCGTGTAGGCTACATCGGAGAGAATTGATAATTTGGATCTCTACTAACAGTTGAGATCTAACAATTAGAATAAAAAAAATTTAATTTTCTTATTTGTTTAAACGAATTTAATAGAAATAATTTTTTATGGCAGTCGGTCAACAAAATCAGTTATTTATTTTTTACTTTCTCTTACCTATGTATATATGTAATATATATATAGAGAGAAAGTATTGGATTCATGTCAAAAATTCGATGTCGAGATTTTGATGGATCTTCACGTTTTGAGGTCCTCCTGAATCCAAAAAAGTGGTTTTCGCGACATGGTCTGTCTGTGTGTGTGTGTGTGTGTGGGTGGGTGTGTGTGTGTGTGGGTGGGTGTCTGTGAACAAAATATCTCAAGAACGAAAAGAGCTAGGAAGTTGAAATTTTATATTTAAGTTAGGCACCCCCATGGGACGTGACACGAAGCTTTTGAATAATCGGCCAAAAGTACTGACCAAAAGTACTAGCACTTTACTGATTCACTTTTTCAGTTTTTTTCGATTTTCTCAAAATTTGCTCCAACGATTTTTTTTTTAAATTCAAAAATCAATTATTTTTTAGATTCTCTATAAAATGTATATTCTCATTTTGTGATTGAAATCTTCTGAAGACCACTTTACTCTTGTACTCCATAGAAAAGATAGGAGAAATGGTTGCCATGGTATCAAAATATAAATATTTTCCCATACTTATAAATTTTACATCTTGAATTCAATTGTACCCTACTGTCGGAAACTAAATACATGTCGACACAAAAAATCTGGTGTGACAAGCACAGTACACAACTTTCGATTACCGAAGGTAAGAGAAAGTTGTGTGCTGTGCGCCAGTCACACCAGATTTTTACATTACTTTTTAACACCCATTTGTTTATTTTAAATTTTAACGTTTGTTTTTAGAGAATAGACATGTATCCGTTTTACGTGTTAATTTTTAAAATGTTTCAATGTGAGCCTACGGTCGAAAGTTTTAATTATTTTGAAGACATTTATTATAAAAATCTCATAACACAAATTGTAAGTTAAGAAGAAGAATACGACTAAAAAGGATTTTCTTAAAATTTGATATTATTCATTTTCTAAATATCCAGTTATATACTGGTTCGTTAGTCTATAATCAGAAAAAGCTAATTCAATTAGCAACACAACAAGAGATTCCATTCAAATTGACAAAGAAAGCCAAGTATTGAGTGAGAGAAGAGCAAAGTTCTTTTCTATTGAAATTCGAGATCTGTCTGCAATTTTGACATCACCAAGAGAGAGAGAGAGAAAACCTGTCTGGTGAAATTTATACTTTTAAACAACCGGTTCTGTTATTATATAGGTCTATTTATATTTTTATTTTAAAAAATTCTATTTTTAATACCACAGTAGAAAATATGCGATTATAATTCTATTATTAAAAAAACATGTGTTTGGGGCTAAATATACCTAAACATGATTTAATTAGGTGAATTTAAACTAAAAACACGAGGTGATATGTTTCATTATATTTTTATTAAACCAGGGGCGGATCATAAGCAAGGCGCACGCCTAGGGCCCCTAAAATTGATTATCATATTAATTTTGATCGTGATAAAAAATTTATCAATTGACTTATGAAATTCGATCATTATTTTTGTAACATTATATTTCCTCTCATATTAGGTGTAGCTATCAATTTTATGTAAAAAGGCAAATAACATAATTCAATAGTCATTTTTGTTCCAAATATTATTTTTCAAAGATAATTGACAACTAAGTATTAATTTAAATATTTAAAATAAAGGAAAAATTAAATATCTATTGAGAAGCTTAATACTTTGTTGATCACTTTCCATTCAAAAAACTTCTAAGGTTGTTCGGACAGTACCCCGTAAGTCATAATAGAATCTACATTTTTTTTTTTAATAAAATAAAAAATTTGAATGCATAAATTCATTATTATAATTTAGTCGTCACGTATCATAGTTTATAAGTGTATTAAGTTAATAATTTAATTACCAAAAATAATAAATGAATGACTTTTGACTCAAGTATTTCTTTGCATAATAGAGATCTGACAGCTAATTATGTTGATTTTGTAGGCCTATAGTGTTCAGTTGTATTTTATTTATAATATTACAATGAGTAATGCAAATCAATTTAGACACAATGGGCGATTTGCTAAAAAAAAATATCGTAAATTGAAAAAAAAAAAATGTAAGTGACAGCTAGAAAAGAGAATTATTTTATGCGACGTTGCCAGGCTGGTCTGACTCTCGAGACTTCCTTATTTTTAAATATTGGCGACTGTCATTTTGGAGAATTTTTTTTAACTTTCTTGTTAAAATATCTTTAAAAGCCCCCGTCAGAAACTCTTAATTTTATTTTTAACGAATTCCTCGGAAGTGAATTGATAAAATGTAAGTTTTTTGTTTTTTTAACTATTGCATAGGTGGCTATATAATTCGATATGTGTGCGTTACGTCGACATTCCCCATAGGCTACATGTTAAATTTCAATTTTTTAAAAATTAATTACACTATAACCCTGTGTCAGATCTGCTTCAAAATTTTATTTTAAACGTATGTGATAGTGATTAATAACATATTAAAAAAATTAGCTTTTAATCTTATAAAGTGCTTTAATGTCCGAACAACCTTAACGTATTCCTCGGAAGTGAATTAATACAAATGTAAGTTTTTTGTTTTTTGGTTGGTCTCAGTGCCTTACTTAAATATAAAATTTCGACCTCCTATCACAGGCCCGCCTAATGCGAGTAGCGCGGCTAGTATATATAAAATGTCGTCAAGCTATTCGTTTTCCAGATGTTTTATTTGGTACAAAAAAAACAAAAAAAAAAAAACAAAAATGAATACTTAACTAAAGTTTTTTTTTTTTTTTTTTTTTAATAGTGAAAAAATAAATTACAAGTAATGATAAGAATTAAGTGCAATTGCTGAGTGAATGCAATTGAAGTAATAAACTAATTGAATTCTCTCTTTCTTCTAATTGCAATCTTAAATCTGGAATTTTCTTTTTTTTTTTAGATAAAAATGTCTTCTCTCTGGAGAAACCAAAACATTTATCATCATTCAAAAAAAGACAACCAAGTTGCAAAACTTTCCCGCTATATAACTATCCAATTAAGAGCGGGAAAAGTTTTGCAACTTCGTTGGCTATTTTATAATTAAATTAAATTCCTAATTATATCTCGATATTATTCTATGAAATAACGAAGTTTGGAACGCAATTTTTTTTTCCCCGAATAAATTCTCAACTACTGAACGGATTGTCATGAAATTTCCTCCAGTTCTAGAGGCTATCGTTTTAATTATTATGGCTGCGTTTCTAAAGATTAGCTTTAAAGGAAGCTGAGAAAATCGTGGTTCGCGATAATAATTGATTTTTACCGCTCCCTACAGTCCGATTCATTTCTAGCTTTAATACCTTCTTACGCCCACTTAGGACTAGAAATTTGCCAAACCTCGTCCTAATCCAATGAATAGTTCCAGAGATATAAGCTAAAAAAGCACATCACACACACAAGTACGCACATTTTTTTTGCATTTCTGGGGGTCCTTTTGACCTGAAACGTAAATTGGGTGGTTAAGTTTTTTACGATCATAAAAGAAATAAATGTATCTACATCTAAAATAATTTTGTCGTTACATATATTTCTGATTTCATAAAACAAAAAAATCCTCCAATTTTTCTTTTATTTTCTGTCAACTCACAAAATTTATATTTTAAAATCTCCATCTACATATGGTGAAATAC